>CM023453.1:26324367-26549367 GCA_013339765.2 Haemaphysalis longicornis | reverse complement strand
CGTCGGTGTGAACTGGAATTCAGTGGTTACTGGTGCACTGATAGATGAGGAGAGAGAGAGAGAGAGAGAGAGAGAGAGAGAGAGAGAGAGAGAGAGAGAGAGAGAGAGAGAGAGAGAGAGAGAGAGAGAGAGAGAGAGAGAGAGAGAGAGAGAGAGAGAGAGAGAGAGTAAGGAGCTGTGGGCGGCCATCCTATTCCGGTAGGCCACGTGCAGCGGCCGCCGCCCTCGCCCGAGAGATCAGGGCCTCCTGGTCGAGCTGGCAGCTCTGCAACGCGCACTCCCACTGCTCAAGGGTAGGGGGATCTGGGTGGTGGAGGGTTGGTGGGGCCCGTCCAGACGAGATGAGCTGTAGTGTTAGGCTCATCGCATTGGGGGCAGTTAAGTGGGTAGTTAGTGGGAGAGATGTGGTGGAGATGGAGGTGATTGTAATAGGGGTTGGTTTGAAGTCGCCGCCAAATGCGGCCGTCTGCGGTAGAAAGGGAGGGGTGGGGAGGGGGACAGGTGCGTCGGGTTGCTCTATAGGGGTAGAGGATGTCGGTGTATGTTTGGGAAGACCACTGCCAACGTTGAAGGGAAATAAAATTTCCTTTATCTGTCACCTAGATTCCGTGTCATCTCTGTCATGTACTAAAGAGCTTCACTGGTTACCCGTTTTAGCAGGGCCAGAATGTCGAGTTGACTTTTTATTTACTCTTTGCAGGGGCGGCCATTTGCTGTACCTGACTGGAACAACTATAACGGCAACATCAAGATTGATTGATTGATTGACTGTAGGGTTTAACGCGCCGACGCAACGCAGGTGATGAGGCGCGCCGTAGTGGAGGGCTCCGGATTAATTCTGACCACCTGCGGGGGATCTTTAACGTGCGTCGAAATCTCGTACACACTGGCGTTTTTACTTTTCGCCTCCATCAGAAAAGCGGCCTCCGCGGCGGGAATCGATCCCGCGACCTCATGCTCAGCAGCACAACGCCTTAGCCACTGAGCTACCGCGGCGCGTAACAGCAAAGACGGTTTTTTACCAAAAGGAGGTTTTCCCCTTCAAACGGCCGCGTAAGGCGGGATCGAACCCACGCCCTGTTGCTTAGTAGTACAAAGCTACTGACTTGCCACGAAGCCAGCCCCCGCTAGTACCAACCGGAGCTATAAACGACGAGGGCCGATGTGAGGCAGGCCACGGTGCCTCTGTGTCAGCGCAACACCACCTGAAAATGGAGAAGGCTTGCGTGCTGCCTTCTCTCCAAACGACAAACGTCGGGCTATATAGTCGGCAGTTTCCGCGCTTTCGATTGGGCGCCGTCTCTGGCAACTTCGAAGGCAACCAACGGAAGCGCGCGATTTGAATGCTGGTGTTTTCTTTATCGTTCTGCGCGACGACCTTTTTATCGAGTGGGATTTGTCTGCCTTACTTCCTCGCTCGTCTTTTTTGTGCTGTTTTTTTTCTTGTTTATCAGCATAAGAGAAGAGGTGCGGCTGCGAGTCAGAAGCGAACGGGAAGCGGGTGTGGTCCCGTCCGGGAACAGCAGACGACGCACTGACGTGCAGACTCTCCTCATCTCGAAGCGAAACCGAGTGACGACGTTATACCTGGAAGGACACTTCCCTGAATTTCTTCAGCGCCGCACTGAATGTGACCATAAAAGGATTAGACAGAAGTATATGACGCTTGGTAGTTTTGTTCTCAAAACATCCCTGTTTGTCCCCACACGTGAGGCATAAACTCAAAATAGCTGAATCGGAACAAACAGTTTCAGACATCCTCACCTGAGACTAACAACAACAACAACAATGACAACAACAACAACAACAGCAAGGCTTCGAAAGTCACTTTCAGTCCTATGCACAAATGCTTTGCCGGGAGGACATTTTTTTTTCTTTTTTTTGTGCAATTAAGCAGTTTGACATCAAAATGGAAAGTCCCTAGGGCCGTTCAATAAATACCTCCATAAGACCCTAGGAATTCCTATATACACAGAACCTATATATTCCTCAATATGTGTATAAGTATTCTATATGCTATGTGCTATATAGGCTTATATGCTATATAAGCCTATATATGTATTCCTATATACACAGCATGTCGGCTTCGCTACCAAACACAAATGTATTGTGGAGATGTTCTTTTTAGGGGCGATGTAGGTCGTCTTGTATAAAAGTATGAAAGGCTTAGCGCCTTTCATAAAGTACCGCCACGAGACCCTGGAAGATAGGCTTCACTACTAGAAAATCGCTGGAATGGAATGTATGCCTTTATTAGGAGGAGGCGAATAGGCCCTGTTGTGGGACGTGGGAAAAGCGGTAGGGGAAGATGGTTCATATGAATCTTTTCACTGCACTGTGAACGTTCACTTAGCACGTTACGGCACACTTGAAGTAGTGGTGAGGACACTCTAGTACGACGATCATCCAGGTATCCAAAAGGAACCGTTCAGGAGCCTCAAAGGGTCTGTTTTGGGGGCCACCTAGAGAGGGGGTGAATGATCCTCCATCGTACTACTTTATAGAGACCTGTTTTTAAACCGAATTTTGTAATGTGCTGTAACATTTGGGGTTTGTTTCTGACATGTTGGACGTGTTCCTCAGAAGTCGTCGGACGCACTTGCGTTGTAAGGAACTGGTCGTGGTCAGATGAGCAAGCTGGAAAAACATTTTCTATAGGCTACATAGCCGGTCTTATATCAAGGTGTGAAACCATTAATAGCATTTTCTTATGTGGAGAGAGTAAGACACATCGAGCGTTACCGACGGACACACGGGGTTCTTCGTTGAGTTCGCTGTTTGAATAAATACATTTTTAAAACACCAGATCAGCGTTCGCACAATCCTAATCCTTCAATTAGCTTGACGGAGGATCCGCTCCTCTGTGATAAGAATCAGCAGCCAGGCTAGCCAGCATAATAAAATAGAATATACAATATTGACAATTGCCTCGCAGGCCTAGTCGCAAGCATGATGCTGTGCGTATGCGGCAACGCGCGTACGTAAACCCTTACGTTATACACAAATTTAAATGCATGTGAGAGACAGGCATAAACGTGATGTACAACACCTTCGTTCCAAATCTACCAAGGAAACACGCAGTCAGGAAGTACTCAGGTGTCAATTCACTTTCATCTGATTACCTTCTTTTGTCCTTCTCGAAAGGTCTTAGTGCTTACTTTTAAAAAGGCATTCGCTCAAGCTTATGCAGCGTAAGCCTCAATTACGGTGGGATTCAGACGGCCGGTTCCCGCAGAGTACTTAGCGTTAGCAGCCCAGCGGACAATGGCATTTTTAAAGCGCGATTCCACACAAAGAACGGCCCAATCCCGGCCCGTGCTTACGAGCGAAGAGTTTTTACGAATCTTAAGCCCGACTGTACAAGTAGTTACTTACTCGTTAATTTTTTTACGATAATGAGCTTAGCTCAGTTTCCTGTGTTTTGCAAGACTGGCGGAGCGTTAAAGAAAGCGAAACCGAAAGTGGCACATTTAATGTCGGTAGTTGGCGTTAGAGCGAAACATATATTTTTTTTCTGCACTTATTTCTTCGGATATCTATGTTGTTTTTCTTCTGCTGGTGCTTACACCCAAGAACACACTACGACGGAAGCCAAATAATTTTAATTCCGAGTCCGTCTTAAGGATACGCGCGAGACAGGTTGTTTTTCTGGGCAATGGATGCAAACTACAAAAGAAAGAAAAACTTTACCATCCTTTCCTAAAGAAAGCTGAGAAGCGCGGAAGCTTCCTGCCATCAATAGTGCGCCAAAGGCGCGCCAGAACCTTTGTTAAAAGTGCGCCCAACCGTCGCTGAAAGTGGGTCATATCGATCGTCAAACCTTCCAAGCTCCAAATCGTGAAGTCCGAAATCGCAAACGGAGAACGGGCACGTGTACGACGATATTTCGCGCATGTGCTAAGTTAACGTAATGTGTTGCCCAGAGCATATACGGAAATGCGGTCTAACACAGCACTCTGTATAAAGAGACGATACTTCCTTGAGGAGATGGATCACGAAATAAAGATATACTAACGCCGCCTTGTGAGCTCCTTATTCATGATCGATCTAAATCTAAGCATATATCGTGTATTGTCTTATCCGGAACCGTTACATTTTCGCGATTTTCAAGTAACCGTTTTTACACCGTACAATCTCCGTTTGACGCACGCGCCGTGTGTCCGGAGATCTTATCAGAGCTTTTCGGTCGACCAAACGGTCTACGCGGAAATGCATCAGATTTTTGACAGGACGCCATTGGTCCCACTCAGAAAGCTTTTCGCTTTAAATTATTATTTAAAGCAAGCTGATGATTTGATTATTTATGCCATGTTTGGACAATCAGTTTTGGGGAGGGCCAAACGCTATGCACAGCGCAGAGCACGGATATTAATTTGATTTCGGAAAAATTCTAAAAAAAGAATTCGAATTTGAGCGTTTCACCCGCGGAAACTGCACCTAGGCTATGAGGCTCGCTTTAGTGACGGGCTCCGGATTATTTTCGACCACCTGGAGATCGTAAACCCGAACCGAAGTCTCGACACACGGCAGTTTTTCTTTTTCGTCTACACCAGAAAACCGGTCGCCTCAGCCACGATCGAACCCGCGTCCCCGAGCTCAGTAGCACGACGCCTTAGCCAAAGAGCACCGTAGAAGGCAAACCTTTATATATAAAAAAAAGGATGTTTAGAGAAGGTGGAACGAGAACTTCGGGTATCGTTCTGCAGAATCAAAATCGCAATGGGATTCGCACTAATAATTATATCCCTTAAGTTCAACAAAATGAAGGAAGTTCACACTAACGCGTAAGACTTGAAGGAAAGCGAAGCTGTACGCAACCTTCACGACCGTCACGAAGGTTTAAATCCACGATTGCAGCCTACTTGCTTCTTCTTCGCTGCCGCAACGATCTTTACTCCATCATTGATGCTATGAGTGTGCGGGAGGTACGCACGCACGATCGTTTGGGCATTGTCTTGGTTTTTTAACAGCCGGGCGGTCGCGGCAATCTTGGCCACTCTCCCTAAGTGAGGATGCTTGGCTTGACAAACGTGCGCGAGGGACGCTGGGCGTTTTTCGCGAAGTACGCACACATGAGCGCTAGGTATTTCTTGGTTTAACTGCCGGGCGGTCGCCGCGAGGCCCGCGCTCACGTTCGGATGCTCGGCATTTCTGGTGTATTTTTAAGTGCGGTCACGAAAAATTTAAGATTTGTTAAGGAGCTCTGCTCTTAAAAAAGACAAAGAGCTTTAGTCCCCTGTTTGCATTGTGACTCGAACTTACTGAACTAAATGCGACACGCTGCAATCCTCAGATCCTCAAGCCCAGTACTGCAAGTGAATTTTGGAGTATCGCTTGTACCAACCCTTCGCTTAGTACCATGGCCAGGTACGACGTAGAAGGTGCGCGAATTAGTCAGACACCATCGTACAAGCTAATACCGGCACATTCCGGCAGATGCCTGCCGGCGGCGGCCAGACTGGAGGATTTCTCCTCGACTCGACGGTTCGCCGATCAATGGCACCAGACAAAACTAGGGTCTGCTCAAAGCTTTTACTATCATTTACTGGTTTGCCAAACGGAAAACATAATAGAGCGTAGTAGTCAAATTTAGGGCCGCGCCCGCTTCAAACGAAACTTCACCTGTTTTCGTTTGCCCACAGACGTATAGCACGTCCTCCAAGGAGGAGGAGGAGGAACAAAAAAGAAAGGAGGCAGAGCTACATATAGCGTGGATACCTGTAAATAATACCTTTTGAGCTCATTCTGGCCGTCAATGCACAAAAATATAAGAAACCGGCATGCAGTAACGGGCACGTTATTTACACATTCTGCCGTTCTCACAGTACATCGACGATTCCAAGGCGAGGGCATTGGCAAAGGTCGCGTGCATGGGCCCGACAAGTGAGGCTTGAGTTGAGATAAACAGGTTTGATTTTTGAGTTGAAAATCCGACTGGCCTGTTTGAAAGCGCTTCGCCAATCGCCCCTCACCTCCATTGTTGGCATGCAGTTGACATGCACGTTGTGGGGTCCAGGTTAGTTGAACCCGCCAATCAGCTCAACCCGCCCCGTCAGATCCATCGCCCCGAAAACAGAATGCTTGAAAGAGCAAGCACACAAAAGGAAAGAAACTAGCAACGACCGCTCGCGTCGGCGTCGAGCGATACTCATTCATAAAGAAAAAACGCGTGCTGCAGGTTGACTATATCGCCCTGTTGTTTCACAAAAGGAAGATAGAATTGTCATTCGGTTTCATTCCACAGGTGGTTCCTCCCAGAGAAGTCCCCCCCTTCCCCCCCTTTCAGACGTATCGGTCGTTGCCCTTCACCTGGGGCCAGGAAGCTATAATTAGCGTGACTGCCCCATCGCGGCGGGCGTTGTTTGATTGTCCGAACTCCACGCGATGGACACGAGGTGAACGAAGTCAGCGCAACAGAAATATTCCGGTGAAAACACTGTTTACGTCTCTCTGGAGATCTGCGTGAGGACATACAGAAAACAAGCGCAGTGGCGCGCTAAATGCCTACAATGACTACTATTCATTCTAGGGAGGGGAAGGAGGAAACTCACTATTGACATTTATTGATACTTCATTTGAATTTGAAAATTTCATTTCATTTGAATTTAAATTTCATTTGATAGGGAGAGGGAAGAAGAAAGAGGGAAAAGAAACGCATTATTGAACATACAAGAAACAAGCGCCAGTACACACAGAGGACGAGGCGGTCGACAGGACAAGCAGCTACGCCTCGTCCTCTTGTTTTTTACCTGCGCTTGTTTTCTGCATGGCTATGAACCAACACACCCAAACCTTTTCCCTTTTGATATTATTGAGTCGGCGGGGAGCTCCCCTGCATACAACCCAGTGCAGAAGAGGGAGAGTAGAGAAGGAAGAGGGAGAGCAGAGAAGTGTAAAATAGATAAAGAACAGGAGAAAGGGAAAAAATCTCTCTCTTCTCTTTCCCGTCCACCTCCCACGCCCTTACCCTCCAATCTCGCCCTTCCCAGGATAAACATGGTGGAGGTTTGCTCAAGTCATGTCAATTTTTCCGCGTTCCACCGCATGCGCGTCAGCTACTGGAACCGTTCGTTACTGTGGACTTCTTGGAATGTGGACAGGGGGACCCGATCCCTTTTTGTATTTTTGGGTCAAAACATTGTTTTCAACGCGTATTTCATTATTTGCTATCGCAAAAACCAGGCAGCCACGCATTTTTGACTCAGAGAACACCGCAAATACCACTTATGTATTTAGATTTGGCCTCAAATATGTCTGATGCTTTGTTTGCGCTGAAAGATGTTGACAAGTGCGAAGGGTGTTTCCAGGTTTGGTGGTTTAGAAAAGGTTTGGCCTATATAAACTCCTCGTTTCAGAATTCTTGTATCTTTTGGCCGGGTGGCTGAATCGAGGGGCAGAAAGACCAAAATTTTAGCGTTTAATTAGGCCAAGGAAGACTACTGTTTTTAAAAGGCTATGCTACGCTAGCGCGTCAGAAATGCCTCGGAGCTGGAAGGGATGCGTCGGTCCGGTCTACAGCCGCTGCGTGAGGCCGGTCGTGTCCAGGTAGTGGAGCAGCTGGCCGAAGAATTTCCATTGCGTGGCGGCAGACCCCTTCGTCTCACAAACTAATGCTGAGGCGACCTGCCCCTCGGCTGCCTGCCGGTCCGAGGATACCTGGTCGCGAGATCGCGCTTTCTCTCTTTCTCTCTCTCTCTCTCTCTCTCTCTCTCTCTCTCTCTCTCTCTCTCTCTCTCTTCTTCTCCCTCTCTCTAACGTACACACACACACACACGCACACGCACACCACACACACGCACGCACGCACACACACACACACACGCGCGCACACACACACACCACGCACGCACACGCACACGCACACGCACGCACGCGCACACGCCACACACACACACACACGCGCGCGCTTGCGCGCGGGACAGCAAAAAGAAATTCCTTGTCTGATTATCGCATACCTCGTCCGACACACGAGTGTCCCGCAGAAACAAAAAGGTAAATTTAAAGGAACAAGTGGCGATGGGCATTCTTTATTTATTGAGCTGCTACTAACTAAGGCTAAAGTCTCAAATGCCCGTGTTCGAGATTTAGATGGACGTTGTTGCGACGTAACAACGTACAACGTATAAGTGCCCCAAGGGGGTATTAATTAAGCCGTAGCCATCGACTACAGCGTACCTCATAGCCCTGGTGTAGCGTTCCCAACATTTATCGATGATTTAGTCTGAACTCGAAACTAAATTTTCAGTAAGGATCTGGTAATGTCAACCTTGGGCTAGGGGTTGTATTTTATACTTTATTTCTGGCTTGTTGTTTTTCTTGTATTTTGGTTGTTGTTGTTGTTGTTTGGTTTGATGTTTAACACCAACATCCTTATTTAGTGATGTTGGTTTTAAGGCAGTGAGTAATATATTGCCGCATCCACACACTTTGTATGTGTCTTCAAGTTTCCTGTTTCTTTGGGGACTAGTAGTGAACGGATGTGAGCCCTTGGCCGTGAAAAGAGGTTATCCTAGAGGCAGATTTTAGCAGGACGCCTATTGTGGCCAGAATAAACAAAGGGTAAGCTTATTCTTCATCGACTTCACAGCGGAGCACTCGCGGACTTAGGTCCCTTATTATTTTCGGCTGTTCACGTTCCACAAACGCATTTATTTCAATCTGGAACGCAAGTATGTGTACTCAAACGTCTGCCCAGCTTTCGTGAAATAAAATTTTCCTCTGACCACACACATTTTTTATCAAGTTTTTCTAGCCAAACTGCCACTTCGGCTGTTATACAGGTCACAATGAAAGACTGCCGGAGGAACTCCTCCTCAACTCCTCTTGCTACATGTCACTGCTTTTCGAAATTGGAACAGACAACAAATGAGGACCACTTAGCTTCAGGTCTTCGTCAGCAGCCTACCATGTGGGGTCGGATCTTTGCGCCTTTCTCCGCTACATGCGGCTAACCGTGCACCAAATGACGGGGTTTTTGTAAAAATTCGTGCCCCTGCCGACCTCGCCCGTCTCTTGGGGGGAACCCATCCCTTGGCGCTCGCTTTTGCATCGCGCGACGCGCACTGTTGATACCGACGTTGCGGGTTCGACTCCCGGCTACGGATTCTACGATATTCCCAACGATTCTACGATACTCCGCGCCCTAAACTGAATGAACCCGGAATGTAGGTACCTAAGAAATGCACTCTCCGGAAAACCCGAGCGTGGAACGGAAGCGGCAATCGCGCGGCAAACGCGGATAACGCTTTGACGCACAAGGTGGCACGTCGGGGTGCAACGGGGAAGGAGGGCGCAGCATCTGACAGGGAGGAGGCAGCGGTGCGACGATGGGCGTCCGCTTTGTTGCCCTGGCAGCGAGCGCGTTTCCAGCCGCCTCCTCATGAACGGCTATCCTCAGCGCCTCGCCCTTTCCACGTGTGCGCGTTTCGTTATAAGCGCAGCCGCTGCGCCGGTGAGCACCCTAGAAACGAAAGGCGCGCCGGACAGATCCAGCGCGACGAAGCTCCTCGGTCAACCCGTTCGCTCCCTTCCCCGGCAGCGCACGTGCGCTAGAAATTCACTTCTGCGATCGCCTTGCCGATATCGCTTTCCTCGCCGTTAGTTTGTCTTTTCCCCGAGGTTCAGAACGTAACAGGAATAACTTCGACACTGCATCGTTTGATCGTCAGCTGTGCGTGAATGACTGCCGAGAGAAGAGCGTGGTACAACGCAGGTACTACTGGGAGTGTTGTGTGTCCGAGGTCGTCGTTGACAGCAAAAGTGATCGCGCGTCTGTGCGCCAAATCGTTTTCCGTGTTGTGTGGGTAATTTGGGAGTTTGTTTGAGTAAAGAGTTACAGCCATGACGGAAGTCACAACGGAAGCCATGACGGAAGCCGGCGAAGCTTCTTCGTTCAACAGCATCAACTTGGAATCGTGGGACATTGTGGTGATTGTGGCCTACTTCGTCGGAGTTATCGCCGTCGGTGTCTGGGTGAGTGGTCATCACTTATGGATGCTTGGTTTGGCACATAAAGTAACATTTCCTCACAAAAAAAAGAACCACTTGAAAAAAAAAAAACAACAACCTCTACCGTGTTTATTGTGGGAGGTAGGATTTGGGGGTTCGTGAAAATGGTGTCAAAATAATGCACGATTAACATCGACAAAAAAAGGGGGCGCAGATAGTAGTACGCGTGCAAAAAGAAAACGTTACATCTTCTTTTATTCGTTAAATTGCGCTTACATTTATGGCTGTGTTCTAAGTTTGCTCCAGTAGGCTTTAGGTTATGTCGAACTAAGCATCCAGGGTCCACCCTTTATCGTGTCATGTTTTGCAACCCATAGCCGTATACCTCCCCGAGTGCATTTGAAACTGCAAGCCGCGTTCCTTAGAACCTCGATAATATATTTTATTAGGAAATGGTTTTAAGTGGCGCTGTAAATTCGGTTCCGTAATATTAACACCACGGCAGGGTCAACATTTTTTCGGCGCTGTCTGCGTATTTCGTCATTTTTTACGCTTCTGTTCCTTCGGTAGAAAAAAAGAAGAAACGAAAAAAAAAAAAGAAACCTTACCACAACGCCTGTGAAGGTTGGGCTGAACTAATTTTTGTTATCATACACGGGACACACGTCTTGAAAAATGAGGGAGGCAGAGAGATAAAGAGAAAAGGAGCGGCCCATCGACGCTTTTGTATTGTCTAGTCTGCACCTACTGAACCAGTTCACAGCCGTTCAACACGAGTCCCGCCATCCTGCATGAATAGCGGCACCAGACCTGCACTTTTATCGTCTGTTTCTGCACCAGTGCAGACAAAGCTGTGAACTCCTCCTGCACTCGTCTCCACCGCCTGTGAACCGAACGACGCAGTGCAAACGTCGCGAGCTGTCGTTTCCGAAGTGATTGCCGAAGGGCTGCACCAATAGACCTAGTTCGCGTGTTGCAAGCAAATGAGCGGACCCTAAGATGAGAAGGAAACCTTGCGTACCGCCAGAGAAATCTAAGACCACGACGTCAGTCCCTCTTGCACGCCGGCCTCAGTGCGTTCTCAACAGAGTGCGGCGTGTGGCCGTAGTCTATGCAATATAGCGGTCGCCGCCAAGCTGCGTGAAGTGCTTTAATCTATACAACCTGCCCGAGAGCACACGAGACAGCCAGAGAAGGCGGGGAGGGCGGAAAGCCGAGGTCGACCACGCGTCACGGCTTCTACCGCCGCCGATAACGACCGGATAGAATCCAGGGAATAAAACAAAAACCGGTAATAAAATATCGAGCGTCCATTCTTCGCTGCGTAGCCTTGACAGTCTCCCCGCTACCCTTATGATTAACAGTAACTCCTCCGTGGTGCTTTGTGCCATATGTGCCAACTTGTCTTTGAACTTCGCGGTATCAGCCCGCGCGCGTCTAATCTCGGCACTTCCTAGCTACGTGGCTCACTGGCCGCTATTCCAAAAAAAAAAAAAAGAAACACAAACAGCTGCATAACATCGTGTAAATTGACAATCGGGTGCGTGCATGATATCCTCGTGTGTACAGACTATTTACGCGTAAAGACACAGAGCACTCGTCAGTGGCGAATTGATTTCGCTAGTGAACTATCTGCCGCCGGGACTTTATCAAAAATCATTTGTCTGCTCTTTCTTGTCGACGTTGTGCACGAAGTGAGAGTGCTACTTTGGTCGAGAGCACGGTCGTTGTGCAACTTTGGACGATGACAAAAGAATTAAGCAGCCGGGCGCGAAAATGGTTCCAAATGCCATCAAAACACCCCATCGTTAAATAATGGAAGAAATCATGGCCTTTGCTTCAAAACAGCACATTAGCGGGAACCCTCAATGAAATAGTCACTCAATCATTTTATATCAAAACTACCACATGTTCTAAACTCCCAGCTAACGACATATTGTGAAACTTCCCGGAATTTAAATGCATGTAAAGGCAGTGGCAGAATGAATGGTTACTCCCATATTAAAAACACTGACGACCAAAACTAAACTATGAGGCTTTTGATAGAGCCATTTAGAAACTGTAGATTGCTCAAGCATGTGTCGTAAACTGGCTTAAGCGCACGCGCCAAAATTGAATCAAACCATTTATAGCTTTTTTTTACCCCCTTAAATGAAAACAGGAAGCTTTCCTTCGTTTGCGAATTCCCACGTAAATTAGTTCTTCCCTTTCTCGTTTTGTCCTAATATTTGCGCTAACTCAAAATACGAAGTCAGAAATAGCACCGCTATGAGTTTGCACTGAGCCTTATCGGCCGAGGTAATAAATAAAATATGCCAGAAAGACGAATAGGGAAGGCACACACCACGTGTTCATTCCCTGCAATGCCTCCGACAGCAACCACAGTGACTATACAAATCAACAAATTTATTTTTTTGTGACTTATAACTTAGAACATCCGTAATTGTTAGCAAGGCATTGCCGCTGTCACATATCGTTTGCAAGCACGTGTGAAAGGAACTTACGGCGGTTTCACTACTTTCAACTTGTGGCACGCGGTCGATCGGGCAAGCGGGAAAAAATATCTTTTGGTCTGATAAGTGATTGGGCAGCGTACGCTAACAAGCATTTACAACGTGGGCAGCATGGCATTGACGTGAACTAAATCTTTAAACAGATTTTAGTGGCCGAAGCAAACGAATTATATCAACCTGCACATTACGTGTGCATTCGTGAATGCGCTAAGAAATGTAGCGACCACCAGAAGAAAAGAGAGATACTTAAGGTTGGGTTAATTGAAAGTGAAATAAGTTAATTCAGACATTTCTTAACAGGCGTTGACTCAGGTACGCGGATTTTTTTTTGTTTTAGTTGGCTGCTTTGGCAACGACATCGCCGCCGCCTAACTGGCAAGCTAATGCTGCCAAAGATATTTAGATAAACGGTCTTCTGTTGCCTTGTGTGAGCAGAATTTTAAAGTGATAACACCGCTTTTGTACGTTTGTTCATTTAAAGCTATTAAGAATATTACACAAACTGAGCTACTCATTGCGCAAGGTCACGCGCCCGTACGCACGAGCTATACATTTTGTAACCGGAAAACTTAAGGCGCATTAATTTTATTATTTAAACTCGCTCCTTACTTCTGTTTTGCAACGGAGCGCTGAAAAATTTTCCATGCTTCCTAGCGAATCTTCCACAATTCGCATAATCACTCCGCTTTCTTTCTTTTTTAGTGGTTTCATATGACTTTGAAAGAATGGAAACGTTCCACGATGATTACTTAAACTCCGTTTTAAAGCGGATTACTGTAATTAAGAAAGGGGAAATATGTCTCAGCAGGTGATCATTTTGGCATTGCAACCTATTATTTAATTTAATCTAATAACCCTGTCACACGGCAGATTTAAGGACATTTGGAGCAAATGTCGTTCGCTCTAAATATCATTAATTCGGCGCTACGCGAGAATACCGAATGACAGTTGAGGCGAATGGGATCTAGCAGATAACTGAGGTCCCGGAACTCAGTTAGCGGCCGATGAGTAGCCTCGACAGCAGTGGCGCATCGCTAGACAAGAAAATTCAGTAATAAATCAAAGAATACTGTTTCTAGAAGCTGTCAGTAAACTTATATTTTTCCCTTGGTGCTGTTGTTCAAATAAAGAAAGACAAACAAGTACTAACAAAAAAGAAAATCCCATCCCCAGTGCGCGGGATAACCCAGTATACGGATTTTTGCGGACTTGTCTCGGCATGCATGTGATGTCTATTAATGTCACCAAAAGCGGCGGTTTTCTTATTGTTATTTTAAAAAATATATTCCTTTGTTATGTTTAAAAAAATACGTATAAAAACATTCTAGACGCGCTTGAAATATAATTTTGTGATTCTGCGGGCTCGCTAAGCGTCACCGCTGTCACAGTAAAATGACATTTGTTTCGCCCTGTAGACCCGCACGGCCGAACAGAATGTCATTACCAGCTAATGTCATTCACTTTGAATGACGATGGATTTGCTGTGTGACAGGGGTATTAAATAATCTGCTATGGGAAGTATATCTTCATAAAAGCTTTCTTTGCCTTCTTTTTTTTTGTCGTTGGTATTTTGGCGTAGTCTACCAGCTTTGACTGGCGTTCTCTGCAGACAGGATCCAAAGTATCACACGCGTCCAAGGAACACAGCGGACAAGTGCCTCGGTACGGTAACGGCGATGATAAATTGAAACTACTGCATCGATCAAAGATCACAGAAAGGGATAGGATAACAAAGCACAATCGCTAGCAAAAACTGAGAAGCATCGGTGTTTTCTTCTTGTTTTTGCTATCGAAAAAATGCGCTACATTATCCCGGCTCCCAAATTCTTGCGCATTAGTTCCGGGAAACAAACTTGCCACGCCGTCATACGAGTGCTGACGGGCCGCGTTGCATACCGTGTGTCGCTAACGCATGCAGTGCTCCGTTACGTGCCCGCGTCAATGTGACGCCAACTCGAGCTTCCTGCGATCAGTTTCTCATGCCGCACCTTCTTGGAGCCGCTACTGGCCGCCGGGCGCTCCCTTCCGAAGAAGGACGGATGTATACGTGAAGCACTAAAGTCCTACCGCCGCTAGGATGTCAAGCGGTGGTCACTGCTCGAAAATAAATAATACTGCTCATACTTATATATTATATAGATATATAGTAATATAATATTCTATTATATATATATATATATAGTATATATATATATATCTATATATAATATCCTATATATATATATATATCAAGGTTGCAGTCTTCATTTTGCCCAGTGCTATTATTCAGGCTTTTTTTTCTTCGAAATATTTAATAGGGCCCGAATGACTTGTGCTTGTCACGTTTCTTTGATTCATATATATATATATAGTATAATATTATACTATATATATCGTTTTGCTGCGGAAGAAACCTCGTCAAATTATATGACTAAATGTGGTAAACTGCCGGTCAGGAAAAATTTGTTATTGTGTTTGTGGTAATACCCATAGACGAAGGCTACTGTAGCTTACTCGATAATTTATCCACTGTTGGCGCGCGGGTATATAGGAAGGCGGCATGTGTGAGACAGAACGTTGACCCAGACGACGTGGGATGCCGTCCACTTCGCCGGGGCTGGCGGTAGATTTCATATATTCGGTTGAGTGTTTACAGTCGGATCGTTCGCTATCGGGTGCGGACGCCGCCGTTATTGGGTTTGCGGATCGAGATATAGCACGATGTGCCCGACTCCCTAAATAACCCTGTCCTGTCACAGCTGGGCGGCGCTCCAGCGGACAGCTGGACGTTGGCGTAGACGGCGGCGATGAAACCATAGTTCAACGACAGTGGGTTTTCATTTTCAGCAGCGATAGCTGGCAATGTATTGGCTGGGGCACAAGTTGTTACAACCCGTCATTTGTTGTTTGAGATATTCCTGTCAGATAGTTGATGTGGCAGCTAAAGAAATTTGCTTCTTTGAACTGCATTGTTTGGTGGCATGGTGATTCTGTATAAAGAAAAAAATCTTTGGATTAGTGAGCTAATGCTTAACCATCGAGAAGCAGTATAGGTTAAGTCGGAAACATCCTCCAAAAACGTTCGGGTGTCCCAAAGAGTAAACGGAGCACGGCTTGAAGATTTTGAGGGGATTTTTCCGCCATGTGCCTAGACAGTAACCTCAAAGTGACTTTTCAAGGAAGTCATTCTAACATAAAATAGGGCAGCACATTTTCTATTTATGCTGGTAGACGCATAAAATATAAATTATTGTAATTTCACGAAGGCGCGTTCAGTTTACTTTTAGGGGCCCCTGTGCGTGCGTTTTGTTGCTCTCGATTCTGTAGTTTTTAGCATTTTCTGTCACAAAACCTTCACCTGTTAGGAAGGAGGAAGATGAGGGAAAGGAGGAGAAGGAAAACTTCATTGACGTCTGTTGGAGGCAAGAGAGCCGTAGGAACAAAGTCAGTGAAAAGTAGGGCACTGTTTCCTCCAAAAAATAAGCCGCCATGTTGTATTTCTATTTCTCTATTTTTATTTTCGTTGCAAGCAGCGATGTCGCCTTCCGCCCCGTTGTCGCTCGCTTGAGCTCCGCTTCGGAATGCGCCTTTCTCAACGCCATAGCTGCACGTGCGGTACAAGCGTAAGGGCGAGCGCTGCCGGCAGCGGTGACTTACGCTCTACACAGCCTCAGCCGCTACTTTCCATGGCCGTGTCCACAAGGGCGCGCCGTGTCCCTGTACAGCACGGAAACTCGGTGAAAGGGATTGGCCGTGCTCGTAGAAATGGGTTTTTGAAGACAGGTTGATCTTGGGTGGGAGCAGCTTCGCAACGAATTTAATTATAGACGCACACGAGTGCTATAGACCGGACACATATTTAGTTATAGACACACATACAAAATTTAGCTATAGACACACATATAGACTATAGACACAAATGACTATAGAAATATATAGACTGGGCTATAGACAGACACACGAGCTATAGTTATCCTCTATAGCTTTCTCCAGTCTCTCCGCTGCCAGAATAGGTACGAAAAACGTTCAAAAAACTTACTTCTAAAAACGTTTTATCCAGTACAGCTTTCTTTTGCTTTTTATCGCCAAAAAAGCTTGTTGCAGAGAGGGCCAAATATGGCGGAAGGGAAAGCTGGCATTGCTACCGTATCTGTTAAAGACACATGCTGCACATCTGTTCTGGAAAACTACAAAGGCTTAAACTACACAAAACTCCACGAAATGATATCATGTGCGTACGCGTTAAAGGAAAAATTGGGGTTTTATAGAGCTTTAGGTCCGCACCGCATTGTCTTCAAGACAGGCACCGGTGACCTCTTTCAGCGAACACAGAGCTCTTTTGCGTTATCTGTTAACAGATATCTGTTAAACTGTTATAGTACTTAGCAACCAAGGTACGGCCCGGGTCTTTCCACCGTTTATTTTACGCCAAATTCCGAGACGAGGTTCTGCAAGATTTCTAGAAAGAGGGACACCTCCACCGGAAGCGCAGCATGTGCGGGAAATAACAGCAAAAATGGACGGTGCTGCCAGGATGGCGATAAATTAAACGCTTTAGTACGATACATCCCATCTTCACCAGGCTGGCGCATCAGCTGAGTAGTTTCCCTTCGGACGAAATTTTATACTTCCTCTCGACCGCTTGAGAGCGCGAGTCGTTGACGATAAACGGTCATTCCTGCCAATAGAGAATATCCGGCAATCGTACAGGACACTCCAGGCAGCGTTCCTCAATAGCTACATTGCATTAAAAGAGCCCTGGGACCTCTGCATACATTCATTCATGGGAGTCTGACCTGGCAGAGAGGAAACCCGCGAAACCAGGCGGGGTCGGCCTACCCAGAGGCAATGCCAATGCCACGCCGCCCCCCGCGGTATCACTGTGTTGTCGGAGAAGATTGGGCGTGATTACGGCGCATTACGGCGTGTAGCCGCCAGACGGCGGGCTGCGCGACTAATGGCCGGCAATTTCGTCCTTGCACGCAATCCTGTCCTCCGCCGTTTGCCTCGTCGGGAATTCCGTCTAAACACGTTCGTGTTTGGCCTCGAGAGGTAGACCCCGAATTCAAGGTTCGTTCCCCACGTGCGTCCTCTTGTGTTGGCCTGCTCGAAGCCTTTGGGCACGCACGACACGCCGGCCTGTCGGGGTCATTCATCGCGCCGTGCTGGAGTGGCTGAGTCAGTGGCATCTTTCGAACGACGCCACGAGGCGTACCGACGAAAGCCCTCGTTTGAAACTCTCTGACCGATTGTTTCGAACCAACGTTTCATCAGATGAACCGATAAGCATTTGAGACAATTTTCAGTAGATATGCTAACAACACTCGCGTCCTTACGAATAAAGGTAAGGGGTAACAGGGTTTTACTTGGCACATTCTAAACAACAAAAAAATTTAGTTCGCTAGTACGTGGTGTTTTTTTATCTTATGGGTCACAATAAAGCGCACTTCGAGGTTTTGTTAGTTCAGCTTTCATGTAAGCAATTATCGGCGATAGTCTGGTTGCTACATCGCCTTTCGTAGCAGCAGAATGGCTCAGCTTGTTCTTGAACTGTTAAGAATAGGTGTAAAAGAATCTAAAAATATTCTGCTCGATAGTATTTTTCTGTCAGTGTGTGTGGCTATTCTTTAATCAATTCACAGTTTATTTTAAGCATGCAGCCTCCAGCTGTGTTGGTTGTTAGG
The DNA here is from genome assembly GCA_013339765.2 of Haemaphysalis longicornis. Lineage (NCBI taxonomy): Eukaryota > Metazoa > Arthropoda > Arachnida > Ixodida > Ixodidae > Haemaphysalis > Haemaphysalis longicornis. The sequence goes on along the minus strand of CM023453.1, from coordinate 26,531,243 downwards.
ACTTTCTAAGGCGAAGGGAATTTCATTTTTAGGGAAGTGAGGAGACAGTTAGCGCCAGCCAGCCGAGAGGGGTCATTGCTTCAGCGTTGTTTAAGCGGATAATGGACGGCCTGTTTAGGTTTATGTATGATTACAAACCTATACGAACGGAACATTTTCTTAGATACCATGCCTCAGTAGAAGGTCACATGAATGGAGAAAAGGAGGAGGAGGAGGAGGAGGAGGAGGAGGAGGAGGAGAACAAACTTGATTGTATGCCTGGTGATGTGGGCGTGGTTCCTCAGTCCAGGAGAACATGGGAAGACCGTGCTGTTTCAGCCCTAGGTTAGGAGCTCTCCAAGATCACTGGTTAAGTATTTGAGTTGGCGCGATTTGTAGGAGAGGATGTAACGCACACGTCTGTTCTTTGAGCATACAAAAAATGATCAACGACGCATGATGTGCGCATTGTTTAACTTTTATTGTAACTTGTTGGTGCGAAAATGCATGTAGGACGCGGGATCGAAAACACATACGATCCATTTTATACGTGTGCTGGTGCCTGTAGGCCGTATCTGTGTCTATAAGTGGAGCTATGAGACTAAACTAATCGGTGGGTAGCTACACTGATTAGAGGGTGACACAACTCAGTGAACACAAGGAATGTTCTCACTGAGACCAACAGTAGGCGAAAGATGACGTTATCGTCGTATTCCTACGCGGCCCCCCAGACCCTGCGTCCCCCCTGTTAATGGACTTTCACTTTCACACAATCCTATTTACGTGGGGCTCACAGCAAATGACGTAAAAGGTTTGATGAAAGAGAGGGAACAACAGATATATAACGTATTAGAACATGGGCAGTTTTTAGTACATACTAAAATGAATTGTTTCGTGAATGAGTGTATTGCAACGGACGTGAGGAAGATTTTTAATACTGCTAAAGTAAGCGGCGCCACATCATGCTGCGCATAAACAGTCCCCAGTCTTGTTCCACGCACGCAATACGAGCCGCATCCTTCAAGGCCGCCCAGCCATTATTATTTTACGGCTTTGACCGGCAGCTCAGAGGTCGGCAGGCACAAAAACAAAATTCCCGCGGCTGCGTCATGTTGCCTGAAGCTGAGCAAAACAAAACTGCGAGCGACAGGAGGCGACGCGACGAGAGGACACAGCAAAGGGCGAAAGTGGAGAGTTAGCATAGGCTCCGGTGAATTGTCGGCTGCGGAAAAGGTACGGAGCATGAATCCGGTTCTGGCAGCTCTGTTTCTCTTGCTTTTTGTTTTTCGCCTGGACGGCGCGTCCCTTTCTTCATCCGCTCCGTTGGCGCGAACACGTGGCGAGGTCTTTAAATGCTGTTTTGGCGTGCAGGCCTGCTGGCAACGCCGTTCATGGTCATATCTGTGTGAAGGGAAACGTTGCTCAGCTGAGTTTAATTACAGGACGAGCGTACTTGCATTCCACTTCAGAACAGTATGGTAGGTTATCTGACATTTGAACGCGGAAGGTCCTGAACATTAAAACATAATATTTGTTGCGCTTAACTATAGTTACGCTAGTATACATTCAGGGTGACCAACAAATTCGTGTAATGCGGGAGTGGGATGATGATGATGAATAAACTTTATTGGAGACCAGGTGCTGATGTTAGGGCACCCGCCCGGTGGGAGGCTTCCTTAGTCCGGGATGCCTTGGGCTATGCTGGCCATCCGTGCCCTCTCCACCAATCGTCGCTGGTGTGGAAGGTCGGAGCTGGTCAGCAGCTCCACCCACTGCTCATAGGTAGGGTTGGGGTTAGGGGTTAGGGAAGGGGATTGCTGGCACTCCCATACAATGTGGTACTGGGTGCCTGGTTGGGGGCAGGATTTGCATGTGGCATGGTATAGGGTGGGATACATGGCATGTAGCAGGGTGTTATGAGGGTAGGAGTTAGTCTGTAGTCGCCGGAAGGTAGTAGCTTCATCACGAGAGAGGTTCGGGTGCGGGAATGGGTATTTGCGACGCGCGTTCCTGTAGTGGGCGAGTATTTCGGCGTATGTTTGCAGCGGGGTGGGCTTAACTGTTGCTTCCAATGGGGGTTCGTGGCCCTCGTGGGAAACGGCCCGGTGTGAAAGAGCGCGGGCAGCGGCGTGTGCCGCCTCGTAGTCCCCGAGGGATTCGTGACCTGGAGGAGTCCAAATTCGAGAGTGGGAAAAAAAAAAAAAAAAAACTGAGAATGACAGAGCACAGCAGTTGTATTAGCGCCCATAATGACTGTAAAATTTCTGCAGGATATAAAAAAGTGAAGTCTCCCTCTCACTCCTTGCGACATTATTTATGGGATATGGTAGTGGGGCCATCGTGCTCACTGATTACGCAAGAGACCAACTTCGTAATGTAAAAGATGCGGGAACACAAGACCATTATTGCGGTATACACAGCATCGTGTTGGAACTGTGTGGGCAAACTACGGACGCAGCAAGCAACTGTAGAACAAAAGTTTGGCGCTTCACACTTTTTCCCCTCATGTCGAGGACAGGGCAGTTTAGTTAACCAGAAAAAATGGCTGGTGTCGTAAAAATATGGTGTCACACTCCGATCTCAGATACCTAAATACCCGATATTCGGGCAGTGTCAAACCAGAGGAAGGCCGTCAAAAAGAAATTCAAATTTTGGGCATTTAACGCGCCTAAGCTACGCCTAGCCCGTAATGCGCGCCATAGTGGAGGGCTCCGGGATTAATTTTGACAATCTGGGGATCTTTCAAGTGCGACGAAATCTCGACGCACTGGCGTTTTCGTTTTTCGCCTCCATTAAAAAAAAAGCCTGCACCCGCGTCCTGCTTGCACCATGTCTTAGGCTCTGCAACACAACGCCTTAGTCGTTGAGTCTCAGTGGCGGGCATATCGGCGCAGTAAGACACACGTCACCGTTTTGCTGTCCGATACGGATGATAGCTACACTTACGCAAAGGCTTTTTATTCTCCTTAATAGAGAGAGAGCGAAAAAAAAAACATTGCATATTCGCAAGCCTAAACAATGATGTAAAAGTTTCGTTGCTGAGCTGGCCTTTCGACGCAAACTGTTTTGCAAACAAGGATTTAGCTGTGAGACGTAAACCGGCGTTTATTGAGCCTCAGTACCAATATAATCGGTACTGAGATCGAGGTACAGACGAGCTTGAGAGCCATAGCCGTTCTCACGATCGCTGCCAACTGCAACGGGTACGCGCACTATCATCAGACAAGGATCTTGTTCGTCTCAAACTGTTCTTTCTAATTTGGGCCTCGTCTTGGCTTGGTAACGGGCGAAAGCGCGTCACCTACGTACGCTTGAAACCACCCTCTCGGACCTTGCACAAGACTCTGAAACAAGCGCTTAAAAAAGACCGCGCCACGCGGAAGACAGCGAATGCAAGCATACGTGCAATAATACGGCGGGAACGATCATGATAATCTGGCGGCGGGGAAAAAGACGTGAGTTGGAAGCTTTGATGCCGCCAGGCCGAACACCACCCGCCTCGTGCGGCGAGTAGCGAGCGTAGCGCTTATCGTCGACCTTGCTCGACGAGCGATTTCCACTCGCTTTCATAGCTTGTGGGTCGCCGAGCGCTGACCAGTTGTTGGCGGACGCTCTCGCCGTGTTACGCAATGGTGGTGACATACGGCGGCCACTTGTGAATGCTCCGTACGCTTTGGATTTTTTGTTCCTTGTCGGTCCCTTTCGTGTTTGCTTTTTGTTTTGGAACTCGTATTTTTCTCTCGGTCGTTACCCGCCCAATGGGACGTCATAATAAACAAGGGAAAGATGTTACACTACGACGCGGCACGCGCGGATCGCCTCCGTGGAGGTAAATATTGTACCTGCTACGTGCGTGGTAGAAGGGTATACCGAGTGACGCTGCGTCGAAACGAAACACTATTCCTGCTGTTGTTCTTTGCACGTCTTATTTGGCAGCACGGGGCAGAGTTCCAGGAATCCTTGTTCTTCCTTTTTGGAACATAGAGAGAAAAAAACAACATACTGCCAAGAAAAAGTCAATGTCGGTCATTGCAAAAACTTGTGTTCTCCACCACCGGCTGGGTGTCGGCTCACGCTTATGATTTTTTGGGCTAAACTCTAACAAGAATTTTTGTAAAGAACAGAAACTAAAAAATAACTGCCATCATCGTAAACACATGGCTAATTGCAGCATGTCTTCACGATGTGTGGGTGTGTGCGCGTGTGTGCACCAAGATTTGCGCTGAACGGGGAAGATTTTCCTTCACGAGCAAGCGCGAACGATAAATCATGGCACCTAGTGGCTGATTGCATTTGGCCACGTGTACCTCTGCTTCAGGCGGCCGCAAGGAGCCAGAAGTAGACAACATAAAGTTAGAAAAAAGGAACGAACGGGAAACAAAAATGAATAAATGGTAAAAGAAAACTAAGCGCGATCACGGGACGTGCATGGAGTGAATGGCAAGCGGCTGCTGTGGGCGTTCATAAGAATTCCTAAGAACAAGAACTGTGCAGCGCGAAAGCTAAAACTTGCATAACGCCTCTACGGCTATAAGCGAGGTAGCTGAAACATTTGCGATGATGTCGGGACGAGAAAGATAGCTTGTGTAATCTCCCCTCCCACCAAGCTTGCCAGCACAGCAAGCACAATCTTTCATAACCTCTCCCTGTTTTTACTCATGGTTTTATCTATTATCCCCCCTGCTCCTTGCATTTCGTGTTACGGCACCCCGCATTAAAAATTAGGGGACAGCTAAGCGATTGGCATCAGTTGTGAATGCGAAAGCCTTAATTGAACGCCCGTGAGTGTTTCTTCCGGTTTCGCGATTAAATCAGTACGGGTTATTTTTTAGAGTTTCTACGTTAGCGGGATGGCTGTAGACAGAAGTCATTTGAACGATATTGATGAGACCTTCCACTGCCTGGCTTGCTGGTGACTGTTTCGCTACTGGGTGAGGCCAGTGCGGTAAGCGCTTGATGACGTGTCGCAGCCAGCAGACGCCAAGCGGTGGCCGCAGCCATTGCCGTGCTTCCACGTGGCTCTGTGCGTGCTTAGGCGGTGCCTAGGAGCGCGGCCCTTTGTATGAGATTAATGCCAAGCGCGCACTCCGAAAAGCAGTGCAGTCACGTGGGTTTAAAGGCCATTTCGCTTATAGAGACGCCGCCAACGCCGCATTTTTCCCTCAATGGGCCATTTAATGCTGCAGTTAAGACAGTGATTTGCGCCACTTGGGGGCATACTAAAGGCATTCAAAACAGCTACAGGTAAACGGGACAGCGCCGTGTGTTTTCGTTTCTTGTCCCGTTTATTAGCGCTGTTTTGAACTGTGTTTTCATTTAGTGCTGCCGCTTCCTGCCATGCCCGAGCGATCCGCAGACGCCCGAACGCGTCTGCAGATGCTATAACGGCGATAGCCACGACAGTTCGAATCAAGGGATCTGTTTTGTCTGATTCTCTCTGATGCATCTGCAACAAAAACCACTTCGAAGGTTCGTTCACGGTCAACGTGATTGCACAGCGCAAGTGTCGTCGTCTTTTGCGCGCTGTGCACTCGTGTCAACAGTAAATCGCTATAACTATCCCAACCGTCCACTTCCCCCCACATTTACGGCGTCGCACTCAGGCAGGAACGTCCTCTTAGCTGCTTCCTCTGCAAAAGAACTCGAGAAATTGGCGATAAGCACCGCATACACGTTGTCTATCGTATACATGTCCCAGCCACGAGCGCCCATATCTTGTCCATTCACAGCAGGTGTTCAGAGACACTTTCACCTGGGACGTTAGAGGGCTGCCGAAAAAGGGAGCACTTTGCCTTTGAATTAACGTTTTCACACGTAATGTGGCCATACTTAAGTGTAAATGTACTGCACTTCGTATTGCTGTAGTTCATTTCACAAGCTGCGGGCTCCGCAGCGGACGGTGCGCGGCTCTAAAAAAAACAGCCCAACGAGCGACCCTAACTGGCTGTGACATTCGAGGGATTTCGGAAGAAGAAAAACGGGTTTTAAAGAGCATTTCCGTTCTTCCGCTGACAAGGTGGACAGAAAGAGAGAGAGAGAGAGAGGTTTAATGTCAACTGTTGTGAAATTTTGTGCCTGATTTTCGAACTCTTACGTAAAACCACAGGATCTTTACGCTAGCTGAAGTTGCCAATGTGCGACATTCACGTTCCCGCCAACTGTTTGTAACACGTCACGTCCTCCCAGCGAATCACAAAGAGGGCTTAGGCTACCTATCTCCTTATCACCCCCTTTCTCCTCTCTAATCTTTATATCCCCCCTCCTCCTCCCCACCGCACTGGGTTGTATGCAGGTGAGCCCCCAGTTGGGCTCAATAATATCCCCAGTGCACTTCCTTTTCCTTTTCACCCGAACCACCGAATAAGAAGGCTACAAGCCATATTCTTGTTGAGTAGCAAAGACAGGCCCACGGTGTCATGTTTGTTGCATTTAGTCCAGTTTCAGAATGCCGGCCAAGAATTATGCATCTTCAACAGCGAGAAAAAAAAAAAAAGAACTTTAGAACTGGTGCCGGTAAGCATCATGGAATGTCAAAATGACGACAACACGCACAGCCATTTGGTCAGGCGGAGCACGTGACAAAATTGAAAGTCAACTAGATAAAGCTTCCGGTCAAGGTGGCGAATCCACGGAGAATTCACGAAGTCGCGAATGGTGAGGTCAGTGGGGGAAGGTGGAACCGTCTCGGTAAGCTTCGTAGCTCGGCTCTGCTGCACGCAACTTGTGAAATTGACTATATGTCGCGTTTCCGGTTTTTGTACTGCCCGCATGCTGATGTGGCTCTACCAGGTCGGCAGGTATATCTGAACCTACTTTAATTTCGTACAGGGAAAAGGCGCGCGTCGTGAGAATCGCTTTCATGTCATTCCGTCTCGACACTTTCGCGCACGGGCCGCACAGTTTGCGTAAGCCATATTTTCAGCCCTACAACGCAGCTATCTTCGCGACAGCTGTAAATCGTCTTATCGCCGTTTGAACCGCTGACAACCACATTTTTGCGTGTTGCGATATAAGCTACGCTTGCGAAACATTAAAGAGCTCTCTCTCTCTCTCTCTCTCTCTCTCTCTCTCTCCTCTCTCTCTCTCCTCTCATCTCTCTCCTCCCTCTCTCTCTCTCTCTCTCTCTTCTCTCTCTCTCTCTCCATGAGCTGTCTGCGTATCGTAGATCTGCGTCTTCGTCCTGAGACCCAAGGCTCATGAGGATCTTCCTGCTGAGCACGAGTCTCGGGTTCGACTCCTATAGCGACCACGTTAACGAACCCCAGGTGGCCGAAATAACCTTTCAGCCCTCTTAATCAACGGCGCATCTCATATATGACGTTTTCTTTGGTGGACAAACTACACGTCAACTTCCTCCTCCTCCCCCACTACTATGCAAAAGTTGCATTCCATGGCACGTTAAACTTCTAACAACGTTTCTGTTTTTGTTCCTCAAGTTTGATTCGCCTTTCTAGTTGCAAGCTTAATTTTTGGATCCCGAATTTTCGACTAAGGTTTATGAATTACGTTATATCTAGCGCTCCTCAACCTAATGAAAATATTTGATCTTGTGTGTGGTTTATAAGGAGCTATCCTTACCATGAAATTAACCCTAACATTAACACATACAGCTTTCGCACCACGCGGCAGCATTGGACGTTCGTCTCCTACACGAATTTCACCACGCATGGCCGCTACACCATGTCCATCGTGTCAGCACAGCACTCTTAGTTTCACATCAACTCCAACGAGACGTAATTTCGCGCTACTGGTAACCGAACCACAGACACGTCTTTACTGAATTACCAAGCCTCCCCCGCAATAGCACCCCTGACCCCAATGAAGCTGTTTATCGCCTCAACCTGGTGCCCGAACCACTTGCCTCCGACGTTGGATGATTGAAAGGATACACCTGCCAAATCGCCTTGTTTCAGCTCAATATTTCATTGCAAATTCTCGGGAAATTAATCCCGGGGCGAATACGCCATGCGAGGGTAACGCAGCCCACCGCCCAGTTTATTAACGTCAGGTAGATTACACTATCGCAACCGTCCGGTACGGCAGCGAGTCTTGCTTAGCGGACTGACAAGGCCGCCTTGACACGATAATCGTCTGGCGCGATCCCGACGCCGGTCGGAGCCAGCTGTGTCTCGGGCCGACCTTAGGTTTGCAGACAGCCGGGCACGCGACATTGCCAAAGAAGAGCGCGGGAACAAATAGAATGATCAGGGCGTCCATATTTCCATCATAGGCGCGACTGAACAAGCCATTAAAATTCCTGTCTGCGCGCCCCGCGTTTGAAGATGTGAGTGATGACTTACAGTGATGGATTTCGTAACGCGAGTTCCGTTTCCTAATGGACAGACCTTATGAGCGGGAGCATTTGCGTTACGTGTAGCTATGCGTACACGTGCAGTGTCTTTTACTTATGAAGAGCATAGGGGTTGGGTTCGGTGACAATCCCTGCCGAGAAATGGGGATCACTTAGCTGAGTGAATGAATGCATAAAATCTTTATTCAACAACAGGGGCGGCTGTTAGGGCACAATTCCCGTTAACATAGATGGTATTTATACACACGTTTTCACGAGAAAACAGACCTATCAGGTGGTCACGTTCGGGCGACGCACGCTTCGGAAATAAAAAGGAGAACTGAAGCTAGAGGGCGACAAAGAACAGCACACAGAGGACCGTAGAGGCCACGGGGCCTGTAGTACGTCGTTTAAAAAAACACTGTTCACTGCGGGGCAAACGTGTTTTACAACTACTAGCACTGTTTTATAGTATGTCGTTCATTGTATTTTGCTAAGACATAATGAAATACAAGGCTATTCATATTTTATGGTGTCTTGTGCATATTTGTCAAAATACATGACAATTAATGATAGCAACTCGAAAAAAAAAAATTTGGGCCCATCTGTGTTGCCCGTTGGTTCTCGCCAATCCCCCTGAGTCGCTAGACTTCAAGTAAAGTGTGAAATCCCTATCATCAGATAAAATAAATGTGTAGGGCGATTTAGTGAACGGAACACCTATTCTGGGTGAGCCATGTCTGGCATTTCTTGTTCCGTGCCCTGCGTTCCAATTTTAAAATTTGTTGTCTTGAAGTTGTTGCTCGCATCTATCAGCTGATATGTCGCAGCAATACGAATTCTTCATTGGTTAATCCAATGAAGGGAGTACGAGGCATAATTTCCGAGTGTAATAACAGTCAGAGCTCGTGAACTTTAAGGGCGAAGGACAACCTCGTTGCCTGACAACATGTTCTTTCCTCTTTTCTCTCTTGTTAACTGTGCAGTCCTCATGGCGGAGCAGTTCGGGCTCTATGAGCGGCTACTTTCTGGCCAGCAGAAGCATGCACTGGATACCGGTGAGTACAGATCACGCATCCTGAAAAATATGGAACAGCAACGTTCGAAAAGGCAATTCCGCTGCTAAAGCCTTAGTGTAGGCTCATTACAACAGAATTCAGCTCTCACTGTCACTGGCGTTCGTCATGTACTCTCCTATAGGCTAGACCAGCGTGTAGCACCAACAATTTCGAATAGACATATTTTGACCGGTCGAAACGTGATCCGAAAAATAAAGGAGCAAATCAGAAAATCAACTGTGCATGTGAGTCCTCAACATGGTACAATGCTGCGAGTTACCAAGCTCCTGATTACGGGGGTGTAGAACGGTCCTCAGAGGACAGGAAAAACGTTTTATGCTCTGATGCAACAGCAGGACTTGAACTCTTAAACTCAGGACAAATAGCAACGTAACTTTTAATCATGTAAGTGTGGTCCGCTGGTCCACAGGTTCGCTCCGACAAGCAGTTTTCCATGGATTACATTTGTCGTTGGATAAATAGTGACTGTCACTTTATCATGAGGTAGCATATATAACTGGCTACGAAATCACTCGTTGAATCATTCTGTCGTCTATTTCCAACCTATACAGACCTATGGAGGAACTCATCTTCACATTTTCTGCCTTTTGAAACTGTCATTATTTTGCGGACATAAACGTATTTGTGCAGCATAGACATAATAAACGAAACAATGAGCAACTGCACTTGATTAAAAACCAGCAGTGGAAAGAGAAAAATAGGAAATATTTTTATAGGGAATATTTTATATGGAATATTTTTAATAGGGAATATAGGTAATAGGGAATAGGGAATAAATAGGGACACTTGTTTCTCCTTCATCGAACAGGTTGGTGCCTCCTTGTTCGCCAGCAACATCGGCAGCGGTCACTTCGTCGGCCTCGCTGGTTCCGGAGCTGCAACAGGCATCGGCATCGCGGGATTTGAGCTGAACGTACGTGACCGCCTTCCTGACATATTACTGCTACAGAGGGACATCAAGGCTGACTGAATTCTTGCGTTAACTGATAAAAAAAGCTTACATTCCGCGTCTTTTTACCCTTCACTTGTTCCTTTCATTTCATTTTTTGTTGTAACGGGTAACAAATGGTGAGCCGTGAACTTCTACGTTTCCACTGCAATCTTTAAAAAAGAGGTTGATGGTGCAATCCTTTACACACCAACGCTTGTTCTACCACCTTCGCGTGAACTTTAAATTTTAAGTGGCAGTTTTTGAATATAGAATTGAGCTGGCCCTACAGTAACCACTACGAGAAAGGGGAAAAATATTTAAAAGCAGCAAGATATTTGGCACCAACATTAAGAGAATTCATTTCCCCAACTTCCTTTTTTGTTGGGCTGACCTGACGCTAGTAATTCGCACATTTGCTAACAACCCCAGCAGTAACATGTAGCATATTCAGTGCCGCCTTAATGCTTTCCTCAACACGCTGGTTACTGATCGATCGCGATCACTCGCTGCTTAAAATCCAACGCCGCTCTTTTCTTGGTTTCACCTTAGCTCGGTGGTATAGAAAAGAGCGCAATTATTTGATAAATGCCAAATATTACCAATAATAAAAACAACGTATAATTCCGGGCGCAGCACTATAGTTCGCTTCACTGGTGAATTGCTTTATTTCTTTGTCCGTGCGCAAGCTTCTCATTCTATCCGAAGCAGCAAGGTTTGACCGACAAGTGTTAAAAGATATTCCATCAGGTGGAGCTAAATACCGATTCCCTGGAGTTACGCCAAACATTTCTCCTCCGTACATTGTTCAAGGTTGCACGTACACCTCCCACTTGAGCGGTGATAGGATGTCCGCAACAAACGGAGAAAGTCACGCCCTTCACGAGGCGAAGTGCCTGTTTGTCACGACGATAGAATCTCTCGGAACCGATCTTCCGAGTAAGGAAACAAAAACCCAAGCGATAAGATGTCGGCGTAGCATGTGACGAGGGGAATAATGCAGGGAAGCGGGAGCGTGCGGATGAAAGCACCAAGGCTTGGCCTTTTCTTTGCCACGTCAAGTATTACACGCACTGTGGTGTGCAAAACAATGGCCGTAAGCAATTAACAATGCTCGCCATCTCCCATTAGGCGAATGGAGTAGCAGCTTGGCAGATATCTGAATATTATACTGAGTTAGCAGCCATGTAATCGTTTCCAAAGTGGTTAATAAATTATATTTCTTTGAAATGGAGTTTGAACAAGACATTGTGCTTAATTTTAGAAAATTTATTCTCCGCAACTGGGATGAAAATTTGTTAATATAAAGTTTGAACGGTTTTTGTAGATGCCTTTTCATGATCACCAGCCCATCTACGCTCACTGCAGGGCAAAGGCCTCTCCCATTAATGTCCAATTACCCCGGTTCTGTGCTAACTGCGACCAATTTATCCCCGCAAACTTCTTGATCTCATCTGCCCATCTAACTTTCTGCCGCCCTCTGCACCGCTTGCCTTCTCTAGGGATCCACCCTGTTACCCTTAATGACCAACGGTTACCTTGCCTTCGCATTACATGCCCTGCCCACGTCCATTTCTTCTTCTTAATTTCTACTAATATGTCCTTAACACGCGTTTGACTGTGTCAAAAAATACGAAAAAGAACATACTTGACGCTACGGAAAGAACGAAACAAGGAAAATAAGTTACAACTAGACTATATTAAAATCCATCTCCGATTTTGGAGCATCAGTGGGTAGCTTCTTTGACCCCCATATGAAGGTGTTGATCTTTTGCAAAAGGAGGACAATAGCATGAAACATCTGTTTGTGTATTTACTAGCTGCGACCGCTGTCGTATGATTCCTGGCTACACTGAATCTCTTTACACTTTTCACAGTACGCCGTGCTTACACTTGGCCTCCTACTCTAGTTTTGCATAGTTGAACAGTTCGTCTCCCCAATATCGCTAATGGCCACAGGACGGGCTTCCGCAACGCTGACTGTTCGCATAGCACTGTCCCTCCAAGCAAAAGTGAGAATTATAGGAGCAAGCCACCACTGTTTTTGGCGCCTTTGAAGGGGGCAGGGCAAACCAGCTGCCGTTTTTAGTTGCGCCCTCTGATATTCTCTTGCTTTTCTCCGTGTGCAGGCCATCTTCGTGCTCATGCTCCTTGGCTGGTTCTTCGTACCAGTCTACGTTGCCTCCGGGGTGAGTATTTTTCTTGCTACTGGTGCCTGGCCTATGGCGGGAAAACCAAACTGTTCACTTTGCGTGTAATGCCATGATGATATTGAATTATGTAATGCATTGTGCCAGTTTTCACGGCAGTGTTTTATTTTCTCACCTTAACACTCTGACAATTTAGGCTTCAGGCGTAGTACCGCTTGGCGGTGACAACTTAATGGTCTGAATGTTCACTCGCGTCTGAATCACGTCTTCGAGAAGAAACGAAGGGGTGGCATAGAAACAGATATTTCGAACTTGACAAATTTGCGCATTCCTGGAAAACGGTTATTAAAGGGGAGACTAAACTACGCTGCTTTTGAAGGCATGGCGTTCCGGAAGGTATTGCATGTGAATGCAATTAAAAAAAAGGGTTAACATTTTTTGCTCGTGTACGAAATGACAGAAACTGTTGGGTTTGGTGCCAGTCATACGACACACCTTGAGATAAAAAGAAACTCTTCTAGATCAGTTTTCGAGACTGTATTGGCAGACAAAATAAAACGACGGACGGGTGAGCTGGTTAGGGCTAACTGCATGCGACAAGGAAAAATAAAGCAAAAAGAAAGACAGTAAGAAAGACAGAAAGAAGTTAAGAAAAAATATGAAGGAAGGACTCCAACGCAACGGACTCACTTTGTGGTCTAGACTAGGGATTCGAGCCAACCTTAGCTATTTTCCCCATTCGCAGGTTTACACGATGCCGGAGTATCTGCGCAAGAGGTTCGGCGGCCAACGGATACGAGTGTACCTGTCCGTGCTGGCCCTTCTTCTGTCTATTTTCACGAAGATCTCGGTAAGTGGCGGGGGTGCAAGCGCATGCGCAGCTTAAACCTGAAATGGTTCGCTATAATGACCTTGGCCTGAACGTGAGAAAATTCACATTGCGATTTTTTTCCCATCGAACTCTGGAAAAAAATCTTTGAGAGAAAACTGTTTGCGTAACAAAAGCGTCACTAAAATGAAAGGTGTTCAATTCTTCAAACATTAGAAGCGAAAATAGGACACAAAATAGTCGAACCTTGGTGTAACAAAATTCGCCATGTGGTGATTATTTTTAGTTTTCAATTTTTGCCCCATTTCAAGCCGCCTGTTTTTTTTTTTAATTTAATGATTTTTTACCTCGCTTTCAAGTCCACGGTCATTGCATATACATACCAGGCGCCTTCTGGCGAGCAGAAGAACCGAATTTTCACCTGCATATACCAAGAGCGGGATATATCCCGCTCTTGCATACAAACTGCAGCCAAATATTGCTGACCGATAAAAAAATAAGCAATAAAAGTTACCTACACAGTTGACCACCTAACTGAACATTTAAGGGTTAATGAAAAATCAGTACCGCGCAATTACATTCAATTGGTCATATAACGAACGCATAGTTTCCTATGATCATCAAACTTTTGCCGCCGCGCGTGAAGAGTGGTACAGCCGCTCTTTAAACAAAGAAAAAATGCAGACAAAACCATCTTGCAGTACGACCAGGCGCATCTGCCGAGCTGATTCCTCACAGGTAGCTACTACGTTGCAAGAATCTCACCGCTCCTTTGAGCGAGCGGCGGCCCCTGTTATCTAATCCTCCTCGAGGTTTTTACCTCTGCGCGGTGGCATCCGACCTTGAAGGGCAAGCGCACTTGCGATAAATATATATAGGATAAAGTCATGGCCCAGGCTGATCAGCGAAACTTCTCCTTTTATTGCTTACGATAGTGACCCACTAGAATAGAGCAGTAGGGCACGTGACAACACCTGCATTACGACGCATCGCTCATTGCGGTGAATCCGCACTTAGGGGCGAAATTCACTTATTGAAATATTCTGATATTCGTTAGGTTATGTGAGCGAAAATAGGGTAAACAAAAATGTAAGCCGAGGGAGACAATAATTTACACGCGTTATTTCTCGTAAAGACGTTGCCGGCGGGCAGCACTCAGCCGAGCAGAAGAGCAGACCGTATCGCTTTGCTGTCCTGTCATGCGCATGGGAAAGTCGCGCTGGGGCTCTACTTCTGTCCTTGCGGGAATTTATGAGTACTTCGGAAGCTCTAGAATGGAAAGCGCCATCTGGAGATGAGCTTACGAGCAGGTCGGTAATGAAGAAAGAAAACGTGCTTCGGCTTCGTCGTGCTTTGGCCCTGGCGATTGAAGTTTTCAAGACGCGATTTGAACAATCAAGTTTTTCTTCCACTGAGTGGTGTTAGCTCAGCTCATGCTACGCGTGTGATGATGATACTGTGAAGCGTAATCGCTTTGCTCGGGAATATAAATCAAGTGCCGAGCCACCACAGAGCAGACCAATTAACTTTGCAAGTCGGAACCGCATCCTAGCAACTTCTGTCCCAGGGTGCACACCGTGCAGGTCTGGCCGGGTTACTTGCTCTAAAAGGCGTGGTTTATTGGGAATTTCTTTCGTATGTTACCGACAATTACCAGGATGCTGGTATGCGCGGTTCTCGGCGTAACGTAATTTGTGATTTAACAACGTTTTCCGCTGCAAGTAGGACTACGTTATATCGAGGTTCGACGGTACCACCCGACATTCGTAGTTATTAAGTGTTAACCTGGAGCCGTACAGAGGCCAGCGTATTGCTGAAAGTGTTCGTAACATGCGTCGTACTGAGCGAATACCTGTTCGCATTGGTTGAGAGAGACGACTCTAGGAATATTAAAAAGAAAAGTTTGTTGGCATTACGAATTGACTCGGCGGGTATTACTTCAGGAGTTCAACTTCGAGCAAATCGAAATTGCTATTCATGCAGCTCTTTGGACTTCCGACTTCGCAGCAGCATGCTTACGTAAATGGTTCTTAATTCTGACAGGGGAGCGCTTGCATTTGTGAGAAGGGGGCGCGTTGGATGTAGTTATTAATAAATAACTAACATCAGCCATTGCCCGTCCTGTACAGCAGCTAATTTTGTTGGTTGTAAAATTGCAAACTAAAATATGCCCCACGGGAAAGTCACAACGATGGATGCATCTGCAGGCGGATCTCTTTGCTGGGGCCGTCTTTATCAAGCAAGCGCTGGACTGGAATATCTACCTGTCTGTCTGCGTTCTGCTTGCCATCGCCTGCATTTTTACCGTTGCTGGTAAGCGTCCTCATGTTCCCCCCCATCCTCAAAACTCTCTGTTCTTTGCTTTTTATATGGTTACTCACTGCCATTCAGTTACAAGATGCCGTGAGTCATTTGGTCAGCTTCTATTTGTCCCCAGCATTTTTTTGTGTGTACGGTTGACTTGGTGGTACGGTTGCCCTGAACTCTTTCCTTATATCTTTCCCGTTCGCAGGTGGACTCAGCGCTGTGATATGGACGGACTTTGTTCAGACGATCCTCATTGTTATCGGCGCCTTTGTCCTCATGGTATTGAGTAAGTGCGCTTGAACGAAGCATTCTTGTCCCTTCTTTCTGCTCTCCTTTCTACTTGTTTGTCTTCCCTGAGGCCGAATTGCGAAAGAATTAGCACAGCCGGTTTGGGATAACTTTCCCGCTCTCCATACGCGACTAACTAATAAAAAACGCAGAAATTAGAACTTCTTTTGAAAGGAACTGATTTCCTGCGGACCACCCCCTCTCCGTCCTTCCTGCTTTTTTTCCACACTTCCTTTGAATAGAGGAGGTCCCGTCTCTCGTGTTCCTCTCTTCCTTCCTGCGAATTCCACGTAGGTCTGGCTGGGACATTGTAGTCTCTACCACGAGCTGGTCACCAGCGCAAGAGAGAGAGAGAGAGAGAGAGAGAGAGAGAGAGAGAGAGAGAGAGAGAGAGAGAGAGAGAGAGAGAGAGAGAGAGAGCAAGCCTCACTTCTCCTTCCAAGCCCTCCTTCCTGTCCTGATCCTTTGGGGGGACAACGCGTAACCTCTCAGGGAAGTTAGATCAGTTCACTTCACTAATTAGGCCGCTGTTTAATAAAAAGGGTTAGTTGCGGATTTCCATACATTTTTTTTAAATTCTACTGAAACGAAAAAAGCAGACCACACGGAGTTGGTCCCTCAGACAAAAATGCAAACAAGAGGCAGGGTTATTGAAGCCAGCTTGCGTGCATGCAAGAATGCGCAAATATAAACCCCTTAAAAGCTGTAATCTCACGGTCGCGTGCAGATTTCTAGCCTAGCCTAACCTTAAAACTAAACTGACCAACAAAATCGCAGTTTAATGCACCGAAGCTACACATTATCTATGAGTGCACTGCTGTGGAGGATTCCGGTTAAATCAAACCAGCTGGATCTTTTTACCAGGTAACTAACGTCATGCGCACCATGTGCTTTTTCTTTTTTTTTCTCTCTCATCATAAAAAGGCTAACTTTGTGACGATAAAGAAAAAAGACATGGGCAGAGTCTTGATTGGGCAGCATTTTTGGCTTAAAATTTGATCTTAGCGTACCTACTAACGATCGAAACTAACACGAAAGCTCTGGGGAGTTGGGGATGCATATATTAAGTAAAAGAGAACAGACAGAAAAGACGAAACGGATCATTGTTCTTGTTGTCGTCTGTTTGCACTGCCTCGCTCTCATTTGCCAATTAGACTTGCATGTGAAAATACGTGTGCCTCCCCTGTACACGGACGACATTAGCAGAAATTGTTGCAATGGCGATATTCAGCGGTAGTTTTGTCTACGTTTTTGCCCCCCAGGTCTGATCAAGGTGGGCGGCTACGAGCGGCTGATGCGCGAGTTCGCCCTGGCCGAGCCGAGGAACAGTAGCCACGTGACATTCAGCCTGACCAACGAGTCGTGCTCCAAGGTTCCTGACAACTACAACCACCTACTGCGCACAGCGACGGACCCTCAGCTCCCGTGGACGGGCATGGTGTTCGGAATCACTATCTCAGCCGTCTGGTACTGGTGCTCGGACCAGGTGAGCTTTACTTCCGATAGATAGATATAGATATGGATATGGATACAGAATATGGATGGATTTGGATGGATGGATATGGATGGATATGGATGGATATGGATGGATTGGATGGATTTGGATGGCATGGACTGGCTTTGGCTGGATATATATGATGGATATTTGGATGGATTTGGATGGATTGGATAGATGATAGATGGATAGATATAGATACATTCAGAGCAGATAGATTTGGATAGATGAGCAGATAGATTTGGATAGATACATTCAGAGCAGATAGATTTGGATAGATACATAGAGCAGATAGATTTGGATAGATTTGGATAGATACATTCAGAGCAGATAGATTTGGATAGATTTGGATAGATACATTCAGAGCAGATAGATTTGGATAGATTTGGATAGATACATTCAGAGCAGATAGATTTGGATAGATTTGGATAGATACATTCAGAGCAGATAGATTGGATAGGTTTAGATAGATACATTCAGAGCAGATAGATATGGATAGATTTGGATAGATACATTCAGAGCAGATAGATATGGATAGATATGGATAGATTTAGATACTATAGATGTATACATTAAGAGCAGCGATAGATAGATATAGACAGATATTAAGAGTAGATTTAGATGTAGATGTAGATGTAGATAGAGAGGGGCATAGTGCCCAAACAGCTATATAAAATGCGAAGGCAGGACAAGTGGTGCACGAAGATACATTGATGCATTCACTAGATAAAATCAGAAAGAGGCTGTAACAAAACGGTAGTCAGCTACCAAATAATATTGAAGGTATTTGTTTGTATTTCAAGGGTATGCGAATATCTTTAACTTTTGAATATCGAAGCCAATAATCTTGTGTTCAGTTTCGGCTTAGAATAGAAAAATCGCTAATCGAAAATTCCGAATATTTTCAAAGTATCTTGAAGTTTGAAAACACAAACGCTCAGTTGTTTCAGTAAATTTGTATTATGCTTATTTGAAAACCACAACTGGTCCACTAAAACACATGCAAAAAAAATTCTTTGCAACAAGTGAGAACCAGTTGGGCACGGGATGTATCGAACTTAGACAGTTCACGCGCGACTGCCGCAAACAAGCGCCGATTTTGTCCGATGACGGCGACACGCCTTTCCGCAATACACCGGTGACGTGCGGTTAAATGGCAGGAGGAACGGGCTTTTCGAGAGCGCATCTTGTCTCCTTGGAATTGGGCCAACTCCGTCAGTGTGCTTCTTACATTATCGCTTCGCATCCTGATAACGTGGTCGCGCTCAAGCTGCCCCGGTCAACACACCCCAGATATAGCCAGCTGCCTACTGACATAGTTTTCTAATCAAATGATGCGCAGGCTTGACCATTTTCTGACCTCTAATGCTTGTAATTTTTTATGCGGAGCATCGGAAAGATAATACTACTGTCTAGCTTCGTACTCCTAGAAACGATGACAAAGCTTTCGTAACAAAAGGCGTTGACACCGAGCACTCGTCAAGTTAGTTTGCCGACCCTGCACGTTTATTATCGCGCACTTGCTGGCGTCAATTTTGGTCTCAGTAATTTTGACAAGTTTATACTGGACACAAAATTCCCCTCGCGGAACCCATATTTTGGCCTCTTGTGCGTGCGGCGCCAGTGTGTTGCTTTGTTTTAAAAGCGAAACTCATGTGTTGCTAGTACGGAAAAAGAGACCCGCGTGCAGAGGGTTGGAAAACAGGGATCATGCGATCACACCATCAGAGCATGCCCGAGAGGGTCTAGAAATCAGCTTAATTTCGCACGTCTTGCGCTGGCCCATACGCCCAGTTTTATTCCTTCAGCTGACATGAAAATTCATGGCACATTCGTTTACGTTACGTTTTCATAAGGGGATTGTGTTAATCATATTGCTTGTCAAAATGTACAGTTATGCCCTGATTATACTAATACGCTACAGCACTTGGGGTTGAGGTCACCACGTGAAATGAAAGTTGGCCACATGAAATTTAATATTATCTAAAAGCACCAGGATAGCTTATTTGTGTGCTTCATGCTACAGCGCAAGCCCTTTAAATGAACTTAGTTCTCTGCAGACTAGTTCCTAAAGCATGCTTTAGAAATATTACATTTCAGTTTTTTTTTGTTGGAAATTACTAAATAGTCACTTTGATTTGATAACATTCGCGTTGATTTTCAAGTATTCAAACGAAATAAATATTCACTTCATATTGACTTCGATAGCAAACATTGCTTTTTTAAACTTCTATTGTATTTATTTATTTGTAAATGTAACATTATTATGCAACCTACGCTAGATATAGCAAAACAGAACGCGTGTTGTGAGATATCACGAGCCGAAGCTAAACACGATGGAGGATCCGGTACAGCTAAAATGTCAAGGGCTCATGGTGGTGATGCTGTATGCAAAGAGTCCTCCCCCCGGGATGCGGAGCTGCTCATAAGAATAATCAAAATGCGATTCGTGAGGCCGGCTGTTGCAGTAATGTGGAGAGATAGCTAGCGTTCGCAAAACTGCCCCCTGAGGAACCCCCGTTCTCCGCAGGTCATTGTCCAGCGGGCCCTGTCGGCCAAGAACATGGTGCATGCCAAGGCGGGCTGCGTGATGGCCGGCTACCTCAAACTGCTCCCACTCTATCTGCTTGTGCTGCCCGGAATGGCGGCACGTGTCCTGTACCCAGGTACGTGACAACATACGTGCAACTTCTTTATGCCGGTGAAGATGAATTTCGCAGATTGAAAACTTGCCCCCGAATGCAAAATATGTCCAGTTGTAATGATATCTTCCCGTGGGCGTCTGCAAACGTCGCAGGAATACTAACAGTATTCTTTTATGGGTTGGGCATACAATCAAGATAGAGTTAAACCGAAGCATGAAAATGTAAATGAAGCTGAAAATGCTTCTGTATTTTTGGATTTAAATTTTCAATGAGGTTGCGGATAAATGCTACTTACACAGTTGGATGACTGAGCGTTAGAATAATAAGAATTTCTGACTGTTGTGTCATGCCAGCAAGCCAATTTTTATTGATTTGTGTGCTGCTGGTCATTCTGACGTCTGTTCATTTCAATTGTTGCTCTCTGTATGTCGCGGGTAATAGGAGGGGGATTGAAATGTGGTAGGGGTGTGAGTGGTAGCTTGTTTATACTACAATTGAAGCGAAATGGAAAAATTAAATAAAATACTCATTAAAAGGGCCGCTGAATGACATTTCTCTGACGTTTGTTTATGTTTGGCTCCCTTCATTGCAAACAGACCTTGTGGCCTGCTCCAACCCTGACCGCTGCCGTGAAATCTGTGGCAGCGAAAATGGCTGCACCAACATCGCGTACCCTCTCCTCGTGGTCAAGCTGATGCCCATCGGTGAGCGAATATCACCTAGGAGTAAAATTATGAACAAAGCATTGACTCAAAACATGCTATACAGAGAAATAAAAGATTGCTCTTTTCTTTCGCCTTTATTGAAAGTGGGTTCTTTATGCTCGCTCAGCGGTCGAAATTGTTCAGGACTCCGCTGTTTTCCTGTTGGGCTCTGCACACCTAGTGAAAGCAGCCAGCTCAAGCAAAGTACTAGAAGCAACGTAATTGTTCGAATTAACTGAGTACACTATCATTTTGCTTCAGTCATACAGGGTTCTATTGCACCTATTGCTTCCGAACACTTGAGCCTGATTCCACAGGCACTTTAAATTCTTATTACTTAAAAATGTAGCACTGAAATACGAAGCAAGACGGGGGTTACGAAACGACACGTGCACTACGAAGCACTACTACCAACTGTTTACTGGGAGCATACTTACCATCGCAAACAAACAAAGGGTGGGAGGGGGATAACACACACCACATAACAATCCCAAACTAGATCGTGGTTCCTCTCTACGCGTACACTTCTTGGCTGTGTTGTCAGAGATATTACTGCAGTTTTTCTAGAGATTTTCATACTTATTGGTTATGCGCAGTTTGTTGATACTTTCGAAATAATTATGAAATTGTCAGTCTGCGGCTACTGATAATTTTATGTTAATGTGATGACCAAGACCAGTCAGCGTATCTCGACGTTTCGTTTGTATTCTTACCTGAGATAGCTTTCTTTGTGATTATCGTACAAATCGCAGGGCTTTCAAAATATTCAAGTCCGGACATTGCTTCTTTTCTCTGGAATTTCCCTTTCTTCATTCCTTAAGAGATTGTGAAAAGAAAAAAAAAAACATTACGCTGCCCAGAGCCAGACATCTCACTTTCTTCCTTCTCGCTGCAGGTGCCCGCGGCATGATGCTGTCGGTGATGCTGGCGGCCCTGATGTCGTCGCTGACGTCCATCTTCAACAGCTCGTCGACCATCTTCACCATCGACATCTGGAAGAAGTTCCGCAAGAACGCCTCCGACGTCGAACTGCTCATCGTGGGCCGCTCGTTCGTCGTGGTCCTGGTGGGGCTGAGCATCGTCTGGATCCCGATCATCGAGCAGTTCCCCAACAGCCAGCTCTTCCACTACATCCAGGGCGTCACCAGCTACCTGGCGCCACCAGTCTGTGCGGTCTACGTGCTTGCAGTCTCTTGGAAGCGTATCAATGAACCTGTGAGTCGCTGTGCCGGGCCTTTTGCTCTACACCAAACCTTTTTTTGCGTCAAGTGTCCATGCAAAGCCCTACCGAACATAAGCATTACACCAAGAAATAGGACAATGCACTCAGTTATAAAACTCAGACCTGCTGACTGCAGGCAACTTACTCGGTTGCTGCTGAATCTTTTCCTAAAATGGAGATTTGCAGCAAGAGTTAGCGCTCGAGTTCAGGGTAACGAGGAGTGCGGGATTACATGGATTATAGATTAGGATTTGTTTCAGGGCGCTTTATGAGAACCACACCAGCCAAAAAAATAAATAAAAAAGCCCTTGAAGCTGCAAAATTCCGGCAAGCAAGCGCGTACCACACCAACGTTGTGAATTTTGGTCACACACCCGAAGTTTACAAAAAATGAATAGGGGGAAAAGTTTCTGATCTGCTGTAATTTTAAACGGCCGCTGTATTTGATTGCAACGGCTGTTCTCTCCGTAGGGCGCCTTTTGGGGCCTGATGATCGGCTTAGCTGTGGGCCTGATCCGGTTCGGCTGGGAATTCTCGTACGCGGTGCCCAGCTGTGGCAGCACGGTCCAGGATCCCCGACCGGACATCATTGCCAACATGCACTACCTCCACTTCGGCGTGCTCCTGTTCGTCATCTCCGTCATCGCCACAATCACCATCAGCCTGCTGACGCCTCCCATCGACGACAGCAAGGCAAGTGCGCTGTGCGGCGCCATTTTGGTTTCTGCAACTCTGACTGCCTGAGGCGGGTATGCTGTTTGGAGCTCCTCACGTGATACAGCTTTCCAGTTGCTGCTCATGGAGTGTGAAGGTTGAAGTTAATGGACCTGGCTGAAATTCTGTAACAAGTTGTTAAATTGTGGGTTGTGAGTTGAAGTTGAAAGAGTCGTTCCTGGCGGAGGAAAGGAGGGCAGGGCTGGAATTTTAGGTTTTGATTTTGGAATTAGAAGGGGTATTGTTGCTTCTCTTAATGTGTAGCATTCTTAGGCTACACATTATGTGCATTTTTTATGTGCACGTTTTCGTGCCCCCACGCTTTTCATGGCGCGGAAAACCATTAGCGCTATCTATAAGCCACGCATAGTAGTGAGCCTGAAGTATATATAAGCAAGAACTTCTCAAACTACCAGTATTATTGGTGACACAGCTCATACATGTCAACATTGCTGGTGCACAGGTAGCCTTGAGCAGACTTAAAACAAACTGCAAGTACAGTAAAAGTTAGAATTATTTTTATTTGAAAATGTGTCACTTTGGTTGTTACGAGAATGAAGACAATATCATTGGTTAGAAAACTGCGTTGAAGAAAAGCGAGATAAAAAGCACGGCAACAACACAATTAAATTACGAGAGCAGGCAAGAAGCTCCAAACGCAGCAAAAGCACACCGTCGAGAAGAACACTACGTCTGAGTTAAAAAAAAGTGACATCGGCGAGACACGACACAAAAGTCGATCAGAAGTAACAATCTACCTTGCATTATCATTAGCGGTGCAAACATAATACAAACACAACTTACAACTGCGTTCATTGGTTTAGAGCGCACACATCTGGTCCACTCCATCTGGGTGGCTGAAAAGAAGAGAGGATGAGGACAATTCAAATGACTGCTACGCACTGTATATAGCAAATTTTTTGTGCTAATTTTTTGTGACGTAGGCTATTAATATCTCAATGCCCAGTACTGAGGGAATTTAAGGGATACCATTTTTTCTGCAGCGCAATAAAATCTCGCTTCAATGACCATTCTGTAATAAACATCTGTAACCTGAGAAGTCTTCTGGCAAGGAAATTAAAGTTGGCTGTGCTTCTCGCTATGTGACGTTGTGAAATTAAGATAGGACACTTCATTTATACTGAAGCTACTTTATCAAGTTTAATGTAATGTCCGAAGCATGTTTTCCTGATTCGCATGCCTCACTCAACCTTTGACAGTCTCGCCAAAGATTTTCCTGGTCTAAAAAAAATTGGGCTTTTAATGGGACTGATTTCGACCACCTGGGGATCTTAAACGTGTGCCTAAATTTCGATACATGAGCTGTTTTGATCCTTGCCATCTGAAAATCGCCGCAATGGCCGGGAATCAAACCCGCGTCCTTGGGCTCAGCAGCACAATGCTTTATCCCATGAGCCACTGCGGCGGGTATTTTCCTGATCTTGCGCAGTGCCTCCTTTTATTTTTTCCTGGGGCAACTGTCTATTCACACCTTTCATGGACCTATCACTGGTAATCCCAGGGCAGCACTATATTTATCGTTTATTTCTTCATGCATTAGCCAAGGTTTTTTCTGGAACCTTTGCAAATATTTTGGCAAACTTTTCTGAAACTTTCGCCTTCTCTACATTGTTTCCGCTATGGCGCAGATAGGTAAGAATTAAAAACTATCATGCTCACAGGAGGAAGGGCCGCGATATGGAAAAGGCCCGCCTTATGTTAACCTCGCGAGTGACCAAATTTATGCTTCGTTTTTGGACGATTCTTGAAAGTGTCCCTGCCAGGAGCCAGTGTTTCTGATTAACCAAATAGCCTTGGTGGGTCCTTATTTGTGTGGGTGCCTGGTAGGAATGCCATAATGAGCGAAATAAGAAAGTTCCTTGTAACGATTTCACTGGCTCATAAAATTCATGGCACTTGAGAGCAAAACAAAGTGAAATTCACGTAATTTTGGGGGAAAATTATGTCTCAAATAAACGTAAAAAATTACATTTCTTAACGTTTGAAATGGTGCAGATTTAGGACGAAAAATAACGTCGTGGTTTTAGTGCATTGACGAACCATGACTGACACGTTTCATCGTTATAGGTGTGTTGTTATTTACCTTGATAGAACACACATGTTTTCGTGTTTTAGTGAAAATTTGGACGGACCGCATACTATGCTGCAAGGGAATAAACCATATATTAATGACAAACAATGTGATTTTAAACGCAAGGAAAGTACCGTTACTAGTATACCCGTAACTTAGAAAATCGATGCCATTTTAGCGCTACACGCGTGCCCTCTTAGTTGATACCTGTACTTATATTTCTTTGTTCGTCTGGGTAGCTCCACAGGCTGACCTTCGGGAGTAGGAACAGCACGGAGATCCGGGAAGACCTAGACAAGCCTCAAAAGAAGGTGCAGGAGATGACTGTTATCAGTGACGGTGTGGTCAACATAGCCTACAACAAGAGCACGGACAACCTGGCTTCTGGCAATGGCAACGATGTTCCCATGACCGTCCGAAGCCACACGTCGCCCCACGAAGCCATGCAGGCGGCTCCGCTGAGAAAAGGTACGTGGCCGCCATGGGCGCAGGGAGGCTGCATTATTACATTGTATCTCTTTCGCGAATGACCTATGGAGGCTTAATATGCATTCTAGCACTCAGCAGAGGCTAGCCAGAACTCACCTAGCGGGAACACGTAAGGTTCCTGTAAACTCTAGGGAGGCCAGCCTATGGTAGTGGCTAACTAAGGATTGATGATAGCAGCAAGTCACCAGGTCGGCAGCGGCATGTCATTGAACGCTTTTCTTAGCTTGCGAATGACTGTTATTTGGTGCCTGAGGGCATGAAAACTGGCAAACTATGCAGCCTAAACATGCACACTGTCGTGAATCAGCAGAAGGTCCTTTAAGAGTAAAATGCAGGGTATCTTTCATGTAAAGAAAATCGTAATAAACGTTAAGGATAAAATTTGAAGGACTTTTACTATATTCTGAACAATATTATAACTGCAATGCTGTAATCTCTGTTCTCTGTCGTTAGGCCAAGAAGGTTGTTAAATTGCAACATTTTCATCGAACAAAACGAACTGTGTAATAGTGTTGCACGGACTCATTTTATTGGTTGTAAGAATTGACTCCGGTCAGCACCTCTCCACTAATTATACAGTTATGAACTGGACAGGCGGTGGCACAACAAAGGAAAGGGGCTCTGTGGGCCTTGCTGTTCAATGTGGCTTGGCTCATGTTCTTCTCTTGCGAGTTACTTTTTCTCTGTCTTATCATCGGGCTTAATTACACAACGGGCTTGAGGTGTGTAATTGAACGGATTGGGGTTACACAGCAAGAACTTCTTACACAGTCAATTATTATTTGTCCAATTCTCCATATAGCTCTGAACAGCCAAGGTTAACAATGCTAGCTGATGGGTCCGCTGCATCACTTCTCGTTAGTCGTCTAAATGGTTGAGAGGCAGCGCTTCGCATTTCTGTTAAGCTGGCTATTGCTCTAGCAGAAATGGTCTACACCTCGTAAGGCTCATCATCCTGTTGCCTGCAAAATTCAATACAGACGAGGAAACTTCACACTTATCTTGTCTTAGTTCCTTGCAAATGACATGTATTAATTAGTACAGAATTGATAGTAAAGAGTAGTTCAGTACTTCTCACCTTAATTGTTCGCTAAGGTTGTGGGCGCGCGTATTGCGTATGAACATATATTATGTCCTAACTTGCGGATGCACGTGCCCTGCAGTAATTTTTGACCTAGGGCAGACAAGTAATCGTCTTGCTTGAAAGACTCGTGCTGCGCTTCCTGATTTGCAGTTTCAAAGAATGAAAATATATCGTTCTGAAAATACATAAATGAAAATATATGAATAAATGAAAATATATTTAGTGGCGGTTCTCAGTACCCTTAGTGCCCTGTGACTATTTTCTTTATGTATAGCAGTGTGCATTACAATTCATGCAATGAGCAATCGTATCACAAAGTGGCATTGAAGGTGAAAAGTGCGGGCGCAAAAGTGTCACATTCACTACAAGAAAGGGAAATTACGAGGAGTAGAACACAGGTGCGGGCACTTTAATTCCATTTTAAACCATCCACACTAGAAGCTACAGGCTACATTGTCTTCGTCTAGCTGCCCTTTCGCAGTATACACCCCGAGTCCTAGTCCGCACAAACTACCGGCGTTAAGTTCTTCTCTGCCCTTATTCCTGTGTGCAGAGCTGCGTGGTTTCAAGAAGGCACTGTTCTGCATTTGCGGAGTTACGTCGACTCACCTCGAAGAAGAGGAGATGGCAGCCAACCAAACACCCGCCATCAGTCCCGAGGAGGAGGCCAAAGAGGCTGTCAAGGCCCTCGACGAACATCCACTGTGGGGCTCCGGTAGTCAGCATCAATGCTGTCATACTTATGGTTGTGTGTGCTTTCGTCTGGGGCTTCTATGCCTGAGAATCAGTTACGCTCTAGGTCATTGCCTCATCAACAAGTACTGGAGCTCTCTGCAAGATTAATCACGGAAGTCTCCAGAGTGATCGCCTATGTTAGATCCATTTTAAAGAAAACTTCCCCCGATACACCGGAGTCCCTGTTACTCCAGCGTAGGGAATACAGATATGTTTGGGGTGCCCAGGGAAGTCATAACTCCGGCAGCATGAGACGTGATGGGTGCTTGTTATTGAACAGTGTGTGCCTGTGATAGTATGTCGTATTGAGTGGAAGTTCGCTGCTATTAACTTGTTTGTTTTCTCTTTTATTGTTGATGACTACAATGAAGTGTATGCCCAGAATGCTTGTCTTAAACTAGGAAACAAATTGTATCCTTCAGGCCTGATGCGAGCAAATACTGGGTTAATATACACCGCACCTTAAGGTGCTGGTGTTAGGCGTCTGGTGTCCTTTTAAAACAACCCATATGCATATCTGCTTAGAAGGGGCCACCAGGGGATTCACTAGATGTAGGAGACGTTCTAGCGCTTCCACTGATTCCACCAGCTTAGCAAGAAGCACTCTAAGATATCTGGCTGACTACTTACTACTACTACGCACCCACCGTTACCTCAGCAGGTAGTGAAGGTTTAGGGAACGTTTTAATAAAATTTTAGAATTCTTGATGAAGTTCACCAATGTAGCGATGTGTCTGTCCTTTCTGTTCTCTTATGCCGAGAGAAGGGATTTAGCGTAGCTTAAAAAATATTTTAGAAGTTGGTGGTAGGAATGAGACCTAAATCTTGTTTATTGTGAACGGGAGCACTCTTGATTGAGCCCCTCATAACAGGTCACAGGCAAGTGTTGAAAGGAATGACAGGTACTTTTAAACGTCATCGTGCCGCACACGCAGGTGTTATGCGAAACGGTGCTAGATGTAGAGCTTGCGTGTGTGTATATTTATTTTTGGTGTTAGCAGTCCTTGGCTTACTATTTTCGTAACTTTGCGATGTGGCCGTCCATGCCTAGCCTTATTACGCCGAATGATCTCTGTGTGAAGGTTTGGAAAAAGTGGATCAACCAGAGGATAGAGTCGTGAGAAGGGCAGGTAAAGTGAACAGCTGTTGTGGGAAGCTAGACGGAAGGGAGAGGAAAAAACAGTGGGGAGAAAGGTAAGGGTGGTGGTGATAGGAATGATGAGTTAAGTCATTTAATACAGGCAAATGTGTCACACATCAGAATTCGCACAGCGAGCACAGACCCCCGTCCCTCCACTAATCGTAATGATTGCCCCAAGCTCACCCTGCATGGCACCGTATGCCAAGTGTGTTAGCGCAGTAACTCTTGTGGTAGCAGTTCTTCGTTAAGCCTACTTTACCGGTGGCGCTACCCTTACTTGACTATAGAAGGTCAAATTTGAGAAGGTCACTGCTGAAATTTTTAGCATAGTGGCTACTGCCAAGGGCCAAGTGGGTGTAATGTCACCCACTACGTACCTACATTTGCCAATACAATGTCCACTCCCATTTAGCCACATAATCGTAGCCTAATCATGTTTCTGCCCTTAATTTTTATAAGTGGACGTCTAAGATTTTAGCGTATACCTTGCGGGCAGAATGACATTCCACACAAGGTTATTACCACCGTGATATCGTTGCTCTCCTAAAAAAACCGAGTTGCGCCGAGTCTACCGTATGGGATGGAGTAAACCAAAGAGTTTGGTAATGTCACATTTTCATTCGCAACAGTTAAATGCAGCCTAGTTAAAGGCAGTTAGCTAGGGGATGTTCTATTCTCATTGGAAAGGAGATGAACATTGTCTGTTTGTTTATTGTATGCTTCTATTGTCAGGTCACCACATAGGTGGCGCGATAACGCACGGGGCTGTAAGGGCACGTTGATACGAACAAAGGTCGATGCTAAGTGAGCACTGGCAACACCGACGTTCTGTGAGCCACATGTCCAGCCGGTTCAAATGTAGCCAAACATAAAGTATATGGGCAACTACTATATCCGAAGAAGGAAATGACAGAATAACCATAAACACTACACATCATTGCAGATGTGCAATAAGGCGGAATGGGCACTGTTCCTCGCTACATCTTCCGTCCACACGATACGAAGATGAGTGTTAGTATTTGTAAATAGTACTCTCCTAACCTAGCTACTCATTCATGCTAAATACAGCAGTAACACCTAACGGGGTTGTTCCTGCTGTGCTTGTTAACGTTGCACGCTGCACCAGCTCAGCGTTAAACTAGTCTCGGTAGCTTCAGAAAACTACTGAAGCATGCTCCTTTTCTAAACTAGGGACCAACGCAATGAGCAAAATCAACATAATTTGTCGGGTTAGTGTTGCTACTTGTGTGAAATATTTTGCTGTTTGGTAGGTATCATTGTTGTGCCTTCATTCTTTACCCGAAGTATGATGAAAGTATGAAGCTTGAACACTTAACTGCTTTTGGTGAGGCAGGCTTATGTCCACACAGGCGTCCCAAAGTTCTTTACAGTGGTGTACCGTATCGAACGTTTAAGCCATCGGTCCACCTGAATGGCTGAAAACGCTGACGTGCTGGAGCAGAATAGCAAAGCTCACGGTTACCAGCTTGGGAAATGCCTGCATGGGGAACATAAGCCTTCTAAACAATGGGAAGATTGTTAATCAACAGGATGTGGTGCGCCAAGTTACTCCTGTATATGTACAAATTAATGAAACTTTGTATCATGCCATATCCTTACTCACAGGGCTTCAGGCAATTTTCGATGGCTTGAATACCTTTGCGTTTTCACCAGGGTGCTAATGATTTTGGAAGATCATACTCAGTGGAGTTCGTTCGTATGTGGCTGTGCCACATTGTATCAGTTGGTATGTATTATCAATGTTTCATCTAGGGTTCCTTTCTCATTGTCATCTTTTATGTGTGTTTTGCGTGTGTTTGTTATCATCTGCTTAATTATGTATTCAGTTCACTATAAAGAAATTGGGGCACGAGTAAAAGAATCTTGCGTAATTTTTATGTTTGGTACACTAGCAGAATTTTTTGGCCTTGCAGTACTTAATGCAACACCCGCTTAAACGGCAGAAAGCACCATGTCTAACATACCTCGTACCAGAGTGGTGCCCAAATCTTTTACGGCGCCGAGATAAATTACATACAGTACGAGGAAAGATTTTTGGGGCTCCTGTAATTATAAAAACACTTGCTGGAAAGCCCCACAATGTATTCTTAGCATATGCAGAGATCCCCATGGAACAATTGAATTCCAAATATCGTTGGGCCTTACAGAGCTGGCCAAACTTAAGCATCACAAGGTTAGAGCTTTTTTTATTTTTTTTGTGTACTTTACACCTGGTTCAGAAATTGTTGTCCATAGAAATCCCTGCTACAAAAAAACAAAAGAACCAGAACACAATGTGCCATAAAAATATCACCCCAGTATGCGATTGGAGCGCATTAGTACAAAACGGATTTGGTGCTAGTGTGGCCAA
Organism: Haemaphysalis longicornis; assembly: GCA_013339765.2. Taxonomy (NCBI): domain Eukaryota; kingdom Metazoa; phylum Arthropoda; class Arachnida; order Ixodida; family Ixodidae; genus Haemaphysalis; species Haemaphysalis longicornis. The sequence goes on along the minus strand of CM023453.1, from coordinate 26,500,701 downwards.
GAAACTCGGCATTGTTTGAAAAGGGAAAACTCGCCTTTTTGAAGGTTGCGCACAACAACCTTGAAACGCTGCCTGTTTGTTTAGTTTTATAAATGAACACGACTGCACCTAACTATTGCTAACGCGAAGTCTTTACTTATTCTTTGAAAGTATACAACAGTTTGTCTTGTTATCATTTGCGTCGCTCAATGAGCTGAAACATTTTTCATATGATTGAGGTGCTGTGATGTTACTCGGCTACATCAGCAAGCCAGGGCACATGCAAGGTTAAGTGGTTCTGTCGGCAACTTTTGTTTACTGTGGCATTGTGTTTGAGATTATTGAAAGTTTGCCCGACGGAATGTCGATGAAATGACGTCAAAACACCTTGGGCTGTTACGTTTTCTCAAGTCTGTGTGCGCGACATACATTGTACAGAAGTCGTAAAAATACACATCGACGAAGTGTGGGTTCATGGTTTATCTAATTTGGTGATATTGCTACTTCCGGTACTGTGTGCCTTTGGGCAGATTGCAAACGTTTTAAAGTATTTGAAGGGACGTTTCTCACGGCAGCAAACTGCTAGTATGTCGCCATCAATGAGTGACTTGTTTTGTGTACAGTGAACTCAATAAATTCATTTTCGTATTTTCAACCCTTGCTCTTCCTTTTAAAACCTTGCCTTGCACTAGTTAACCTAAGAGTCCGAATTTCGTTAAAGTATTGCCACATAGCTGAATATGAAGTACAAGGTGGGGCGAGTCTATAGATTAGTAGAATGAAAAATGCCTCAACAACAGAACACAGCGAGCCGATGGAGACAGGCAATGGCCGATTTATTTATTTATTTATTTATTTATTTATTTATTTATTTATTTACAGGTACATTCAGGGCCGAAGCATTGTAGAGGGAAGTGGGTTTTTACATTTTTGAACAAGTACAGCTTACAGTGCATATCAAGCAATCATACAAAAAAGAATTGCGCAAGAACACAGAATAAAAAAAGCTCACATATTCTCTACAAGAAGGGTCAATGACTACAAGGAGACGCCAACAGTGATTTTACACGAAAAATTAAACCAACACAACAGGAAATTTAGTACTCATTCGAGGCTATTGGAGTGGTTTTCATTACTAATAACTGATCGGAAAGCATCACTGTTTAAAATTGTCGCAGTTGCCGCCGGAAGGCCGTTTCAGTGACGTGATGTTCGCGGAATGAATGAACATGCGTACGAATGCGTGTGACTCATAGGGATGGCAACTTTGTGGACGTGATCACGACGTGATGACACGTAGTTTGAAGGAGAAACCAGGTTGTAGCCTAATGTGGGATTATAAAATATTTTGTGGAATAAGCACAGTCGTTCTATTTTGTGACGGGTAATTAAGTCAGGTAGATTGAGGCTAGCTTTCATAGATGATATACTGGCGGTACGATGAAAGTTGGAGAGAATAAAACGAGCAGAGTTATTTTGAACCATTTCTAGTCTAATTGATTGGTCTGGGTCCCGTATAGCTGCTCCGTATTCATGTTTGTTTCTAACTAGTGTTTTATAAAGAAGTAACGTCAGGGAGAAGGAGGCACAGCAAAGTTTCGCTTAATGTATCCTATGGTCCGGTTAGCGTTATTAAAATTTGATCAATGTGGACATTCAAGGTTAAGTTGTCGGATGTGTGGACCTCAAGGTGTTTATAATTGTTTACTACTCTCAGTTGTAGGACTTTTATTAAGTAAGAAGCCAAGTTTGCTCGATGCACAGGTACCGTCATAAGTAAAGGGAACAAGGATTGGTGAATATCACAAAATATTTGTCTTACCGGCACAATGACAGCCATTAGCGGTTTACAGGAAGCTTTTTCTATTAGGGACGGCTCCTTTAAACGTACACCAATGCAGCCAGGCAGTTTCCGGAAGAGAAATTCCTGTAAATTTACAAGACCATTTTCCAATTACTTTTGAAGGCACCTGTACGTGTTATCCGCATTGACTGACATTTGGAGATATTTAAATTCATGAGCCAATTTTCTCACCAAGTGCAAATTTTATCTGGGCCTGAATGTTGTGGATGTGTGTCGTCGCTATTGGTAATTTCTCGAAAAAGAACGCAGTCATCAGCGTACAAGTGGATGCTGGATGTAACGCAGTTTGGTAGATCGTTCACATATATAAGGAATAATAATGCGCCAAGCACGGAGCCTTGCGGAACTCCAGATGTGGCAGTAATTGAGGGTTAATCATAGTTGTTAACGGTAACAAACTGCTGTCGGTTAAGTAAGAAACACTCGATTCATTTAAGAAAGTGTTGATCTGTATTAAAGCAACTCAGTTTATAGAGTATAATTGATGATATACTTGGTCGAATGTCTTCGAGAAGTCTAAAAGTATGCAATCTACAGTGGAATGGTTATCAAGAATGGCGTGTATTTCTATGTAAAAGATACGAGCTGCGTTTCACAGGAGTAGTGCTTACGAAAGCCATGCTGTGCTTCACTAAAGAACGAGTATGACTCAAAAAAATTAACAAGGTTAGAGAATATGACATGTTAAAAAATTTTGCAAGGGATGCTTCTGAGAGATATAGGGCGGTAATTTAGAGGACACTGTTGCCGGATTTAAATACTGGAACGACCTTCCGAATTATACAGTCGTCGGGAAGAAGTCCTGACTGCAAAGATTGTGGAAAAATGTTTGAGAGTATTAATAATGAGTAGGTACAAACACTTTTCAGAAAGTTCACGTAAATTCATTGACACCAGCAGCAGAATACGTCTTTAACGAGCCTATAGCTTTCTCGGCGCCAAATGGATCAACTGTTATGGGAAGCATGTTCGTATTCACAAGCATTAAACGGTGAATATCGAAAGAAACGGAAGTGCAAAAATTCAAAGCGAGTGAGGTGCTTAACACAAGTCAGTCACTATCTGCAATTGCTTCGCCATTGGCGTCCACAAGAGCAACCAGGCGTGATGCACTCGGGTTTATACAGTTCCAGAACTTTTTTTGGGTTATCGCAAAGCATCAAGAATAGCTTATTCCTCTGAAAATATTCTTCAGCAACGCTGACAGCATTAGTGTGGGTATAAATATTTCGAAAGAAAAAAACTCCTTATAATAGCTTTGACAGGGTTGCATTGATGTCCGGTAACAAACTTTCGCGTTTCTCTCGAAATCTGCTTAGGTGTGTTTGACTCATTTCGAAAAAAAAAACTAATTTCATAAGACGCTTGTTTCATGTTGGTATACTTCCGCTACAAACCTCCGTGGAACAATGCGAAATTACAATCCATGACAAGAAGGGCCTGTTGACATTATTAGCTGCGTGGTCTTTTTCTTGCACGCGTGTGAGACACCAAGTCACGCCTGCACCTTGGCTTCTTTGTATTTTTTGGCATACAGGCCGAAACTTACGAGCAGCGTGCTCGGTACACGGTTCGCAGGGGACAGGAGGCGTGGAAGTCCTCCATACTAAGAGGTATGCGAGCTGTAAGTGGGGAGTGCGTGCTTGCCTAAATACAATCACCATACCGATAAGACCAATTGGCGTTCAAAGAGAGTGGACGCATCCCCAATGTCATCGTAGACTTCGAATTACGAGAAATAGGAAGCAGAAGAGCGCACTCTTAGAAAACGGTCGCTGGATGGAGATCATACTCGCTAGAAACAAGGGGTAGCGTTATGTAGGAACATGCAATTAAGAGGAAAAAGATGCAGGAGGAAAATGAATAATCCGCACCTCGAGAGGTCACACGGTGATTGAGGGATCATGCAATTTTTTTTGATTCCAACACAATTCAGGTAAACCAAATGATTTTAAACGCATGTGAGAAAAACACATTTTAATGAAAAACAGTAGACGATTCCCGCAAACATTAGTATAGCAGCATATACATATATCGTCCGCAATCATGTATGGCCACAATATTACAAGTGCCATGTCTTCGTAATTTCATCAGAATATTAGCAACCGGTTCTTACAAAGTAGAAGATCGGTCTGTGCAGTTTTCTTTCCGATTGCTTCCCAAATGTTCGTGCTCCCTGGACACGCTGAACCAAACAAGAAAAAAAAAACACTGAGTGAACCAGGTAGGCGCCGAGGACAGTGGGCCGAGAGGCGCGGAAATGCAGCGCCGAAGACAAGCAGGCGTAGCCCGGGCGGCGCATACGGACCAGAGGGTGCGATCTACGAGCGCCACGCACAATGTTCCTGCAGCACCTGCCGGAGTGCCGCCTCGATGCCAAGGTATCCTCGGGAAGTCACGGGTCGTTCCGCTCACCACGGCGGTTGTACACGCCGTCGCCTCCGTTTCAGTCGCTGATGCTGCAACTAGGGGCCTAGTACGGCAGCGTGGGGCCGCCGAAAGCCGAGGAGCTGTGACCTGTTCCATGGCTAGATGACAAGATGATGCGGTGGGCGGTCAGAAGAACACGAGCACGAGCACAGAAGAGCACGAGCTACGCGGTGGTCACAGCTCTGTCGTCATCGGGGGGCACTGCTCAGCCCAGTGTTGTTGTTCCTCGAGGTGTGGCACATATCCAATCAGGGGATCCGCCAAACATAAGCGGTTGGAGAAGAAAAACCTTTCTTATCTAATTTCAGGGCACTGTATAAAGATGATTGTACAAGGTTTGAAAGCATTTTGGACTGATAAATTGGTAAGAAATAATTGAAAAATTTAAAGCGAGGGGAATTTTCACGGATATCTCGACACCGCATACGAACGACCGGCATAGGTTGTAAGAAGTGACACTAACTTGGTGAAAACGGGCCAACCATGGCCGCTGCAAAAAATAGGTATACTACGGAACATAGATGAAACCGTACCGCTGTGATCTCAATCGCTGTCCACACTGCGGACGCAGTACAAAGATTGCTCGCGGCAAAATACGTGTCACTGACATGGGCCGCCTTCGTGGCGCGTTTTTCCCAACAAACGCCGGCAGCTGCCGCCCGCCATCTAAACAAGCATGCGAACACGGGGCCACCATCTCCCACAACGGCATTTCTTCTACATTTCTGTCGCAAAGCAAATAAATGACCTATTAGGCTGCACCTCAGACCCAGCCAAGAATTTTTTTTCTAACCATCAAAATTTTCTGGTCTCATCATTATTACCGTGAAGAGAAGGGGACAAAGAAGAGGCAAGGTTCCCAGCCTAAAGGAGGAGGTGGTGGAGAATAGGAAGGAAAAAACTGTTGCCATTAACCAATGAACATCATCATCATCAGTTGTAGTATAATCATTATCCGCAGGAGCATTATTGCATCATCGTGTTCGCTTTTGAAGCAGGTGCCTGCTCGAAGAGTTCCAGGCCTGTTTGCTCCACTCTGAATGATGGTGAAAAACTTTTTGAGCCTAGTGATGTGTAAGTGGTCCCGAAGTCCAGAGGCAATGTGACAACCCTTCACATTTCAGCCTTGGAGACCAGGAGTTGCTGGGTATACAAGGCGGTGCTGGTCGTCAGGTTCTCCCAGAGATTAGGGAAGTGAAAGGGAGGGAATATCGGGAATGGATATATGCGCACCCCAAGATCACGTTGATTATGGTACGGGAATGAGGTCCGAATTTACATGTGGCAAGGTACCGAGGGGGAAACATTTTTATATAGCGAAGTTGGATGAGAAATTTACCGGAGAGTTTGACTTATTCTGATTTGGTAGCCTTCGGATGGGGAGGTCTGCCGCCGAACAGAAACAAGTAGCTGCTTATTACTCAGCAAGTACGCGTGCGTCGTCACCGTCATCAGTGCCCGTGAGGTTGTCGTCGTCAGCTTCACCTTGGACCAGCCGGGGATCGGCTACTGACATTAATGCTTTCTGCGAGAGGGCTCTGTTTATTTCACAGAAAGTGTCGCCTGGTCCAATTACCTCAAAAAGGGCTTCTTGGTTCCTGCATGGTCCCCCCCCCCCCCCCCTTCAGCTCAACGCAAAATACTAGCGGCGTTGCTTGATTACATAGACGATATAGGTGTCACTAAAAACGTTTTCGAACAATACCGTGTTGTCCATCAAACTGCTGACAGAAACTGGACGCTGTGATTTTTTCCCTCTTCACTTGTTTTTTTTTTTCGCTTTTTCTATCCTCCCATCCCATTTGCCTAACCTATTAGAATGCCCTGGTAGCATGTCCGAGTAGCATGTGTGCCATGTCGTAGTCCCGGGACAGGAAGCCCTGATTCTGGACTCCTTAGGGCTAGCCCTGCCTGTATGCTATCGGGATGCCTATCTACCAGGCCGCGATTTCCCCATTCCTCTGCCACTAAGCGATTCACGCTCGCTGAGTAGGCTTAGAGTAGGCTTGGAGTGAGCTTAGAGCGGATAACACCAGCACGCCGCTGCTCATGACTGGTTGTTCCCACGCTTCCGTACATTGAAAACTGCTAGCTACGAGCCAAAGGCTGAACGGTTTAAGCGCGCGCCCTTGTTTATAAGGGTGTAGTAGCGGCATCACCATCTGCATTAATCGCCACTGTCGTCATCATGAGCGCCCGCCACCATCATCATCAGCTGTGCCTGTACTGGCGCGTAGAATTTGTCACAGAGATACATCGAACGCGACTGCGCACCTGGGCGGTCACTTGTCTTCGCCGTTACCAGCACCAGTCGGGCCTAGGCATCAATAAATGTAGGAGGCCGCATCCGCTCTACCGAGTTCAGGGCTCCTTCCTACAAGTTGCGACCCGGAAGTTCCGCGTTTGTTACCCGGTCAGCGGCACACCGGCATGGCGACCTGGGAGCCACCGGTGCCAGCCACGCTATCCCAGAGGTTGGTTCCACCATCTTGAGAGCATCTTCTGGCTCAATGGCGTCACAATACAGCTGATGAAACATTCCATCCTCCGGGAAACGCTCCCGATTGAGCCCCGCTGTGTCATCGCCGTACAGCCGCCCGGCGCAACCCCTTCCGATGATCCCCGCGGTGCCGTGCTCGTGCACGTATTCGGTTACGGGGACGACCTGCCTCCGCCTGCAGCACACGAAGTACCCGCACGGCTTGCGCACGCTACGCCGCCGCACACGGTACCCTTCGTGCCACCCACCCTCGCGACGTCCTCGGCCACCGACGCCGACACCCTGACCTCCATCTCCAGCGCGGCAGCCGCACCTTCAACGACAGGACTTTACAGCCGACGACACTGTGGACGCCCATCGACCACCGCCTGTCTCGCCCAGTACTACCGCACCATGCGAAGGCACCGGTGATCCACACAGTACCGAGGCGGCGATCTCACTTCCTCCTTGGTTGATACAACTGCAAACTACGACCACTGCAAGCCCGGCCTTGACACCACCCCACGACCTGCGCACCTCAACGCTGCGCCCTCAGTGCCAGACTACACGGCAGTTACAGTCGACCGTGGATGAGACGCACATGGGAGCACCCAGCATCTGACGCCATGGCGTTACGTCTCCCGTTTTGGTGAAGCTAGAGCAATACCGTGATTCTTCCGGGCACGACGTTCTCAACCGCAACAACATTCTTGACATGGTTACCGTTCCTCCGCGTGACATGACCGAAAACCACGAACCATGTGGACTGGCGAAACCTGAGCAAGCGACCGTAGGCGTCCCAAAACTACCTACGGACGTAGCTCTGACGGGTCCAGTAAGTAGGGACGTATTAAACCCCACTCGTCCTCCTAACTATACACCTCCGCAATCGCCTGCTTCTTCGCTAAAAGACGCCACGCCTCTTGCGTCTCGCCATCGAAGCTGCAAGGAAAACATAAACGTCGTGCGCCTTGCGACCGACTTGTCCGTCCGGATCGACCAGCCCCTTTCACGACGTTGCCGGCATCTCAAGTTCCGCGGAGGAAGCTTTCGCGTGCCAACACCTACAACCACAGCATCGCGTCCACCGGAAACTAAGGCCATGTATGCGTTCTTCGATGGTTTCACAGGTCACAAGATTAGTAACTTGATTAAGCCCCGACGACTTTCACTGACAAGTCAGTATTTGCGACTTAAACGAACGCGGCACCGACTGCTTCGCATCGGCGCACACGTGTTCGTTTTCCGTGCAACGACAAAGCTGCCTACATGACGGAGCCACTCAAAACTCGTACGCCATGTACTTCCGGTTCTTTGGTCGGTTTTGTGGTTCAGACAGTGCACTCGAGCTGTATATGGGGCATCTCTGTACCACATGTGGGCTTTTAAAAGGGTCTGCACCTCAGGACGCCCGTTGCCGCCTGTGACCGGTGGGCCACTCCCAGGCAAGACCACTTGAGGGAAATCCACGCCCCGGGCGCCCTCACCAGACTGACTAGGACTGCTTTGTGTCATATCTTGAACCCGGACATAGCTCGTCTATTCTCTGTACATACCTTTACCTATTTTTTTAGTTTCTCGCAGTACATGTTATGCCGTACATGTTATAGCGAGGGGACCTTCTAGGGGCGGCATCACCATCTGCATTCATCGCCACTAACACCATTGTGAGTTCCCGCAACCATCATCATCAGCGGCACCTGGACTGGCACGTGAGTTTTTCCACATCACACAGATCGAACGCGACTGCGCACCTGGGCGGTCACTTTGCTGGTTGGTTGGTTGAACTTTATTTGAGCCCATAGAGGGGTCACCATCAAGGCGGCCGTTGGGGCGGTCCCCTATTCTCGGGTCCCGTATGCTTCCAGCACCTCCAGGCCCCGAGCTACGAGGGCTATGTGGGTCGATAGGGCTGGACCGCAAGATCTCGAATCGCTCTTTGGGTGAAGGGTTGGGTGAGGTGAGGGGAGGTGAGTGATGACGGGGGTGGAATCTGTGGGATGGGGGTCTTGAGGGACGTGCACTCTGCAATTACGTGACGCAGAGTGCCTCTTTCTTGTTTGCAGAATGGGCATGTGTCATCATAGCGATTTGGAAACATTTCATGTAGCATTGTTGAATGTACTAATCACCCTGCCTGTATTCTTCGTAGTATTGTTTGTTCTTTTCGTGTTAGTAAACGGTGAGGCTCTGGTAGTGTACACCGATCCTCTCTGTACATCTGTGTGATGTCTCTGTAGCTCGTGACTGGGATCGGGTCGTCCTCCCCTCCGCTTGACTCCTCGTGTGCCCGGCGTGCCATCTCTCGGGCGTGGCAGTCAGCGATGGTGAAGCCAACTAGTGAGGAGTCTGCCGGGGTCCACACGAGCTCGACGGCTTGTCCCGGTGGCTTTTTATTGTTTACGATCGCTAGTGCCAAGGAGGAGATGGAGACCCTTCGATAGCTGCTATATGGCTTCTTGCTATCTGTCACCACAACCTCGACGCCGGGTCGAACGAGCGCCAAGGCTATGGCCACTTCTTTCGCTGTCGTGCATTCCGTGGTCCTCGTCGAAGCCGAGACGACCAGTCGGTCTGTCGTTGTCACAACCGCTGCCGCCCGGTCGCTGCCCTTCTGGAGGGAAGCGTCTGCGTAGAGGACGCGGGAGTTTCCCCCCAATCTTCGCGCTAGCGCTGTTGTCCTAGCGTTTCGTCTGTCGTCGTCTACTCCCGGCGCCATGTTTATTGGCAGAGGCTTCGGTGTGAGCGCTTCTCGCCATTTTAAGTGCTAATGCACTTTTTAAGCGACCCTGAACCTGCGTCCACCGGCGATGTCCGCGCACGTGGAGATGGGCGCGCGCAGCCTGGCCGCTGACATGGCACATACCCACGTGGGGGATTGGCCAGGAATCTCCTCGTCTTCCTTGGCAACGGGGGGAGATGGGCGCGCGCTGCCTGGCCGCTGACATGGCACATACCCACGTGGGGGATTGGTCAAGAATCGGGCGTGAGAAGGGCTAATGCACCTGCTTAAAGGAGTACTGACACGAAATTTCAAAGCTGAGATCCGTTCTAGCAATCAAGTACAACGACAACACAAATATGTGTCTGTGAATAAATGCATCTTTCTTTCTTTGTAGTTGTGTGTGTGTGTGTGATCTCTCTTTCGCGAACATTACCGAACCCCGCAAATTCTACTCGTGCATTCGCACTTTCACATTCTTCCCCTCGGGGAAATGCGGGGAATTTTTTCTAGTAGTTTACTCGTCGTTAGTGTGCGTTCGACTGTCCATCCCAACTTCTGGAGTACTTCTCTTCCGTACTCGGTCTGACTAAGCCATACTCTGTGACTAGAAAGGTGGGCCTCCACAAGTTCGTCGACGGTGTTGTGGACCCCCATCTCATACAAGCACTTTGTTGATTAGTATATGGGGAGTCCCTGAGCCTGTTTCATTGCCTTTCGTATTAGTACTTTTAGTGCCTCTCGCTGTGTCCTCGTCATCTGCAGGTACGGTGCTGAATACGTAATCCGCGAGATGACGAAGGACCGTACTATACGGATGGAGTCGTCTTCCTTGATGCCACGGTTGCGGTTTGCTACTCGCGGGAGCATACCCAGCACTTGCTCGGTCGTTGCTGGGACCTTAGCTATCGCTGTAGTAGTAGTAGTAGTAACTTTATTTTGCCCAAAAATTGTGGTGATTGCACCACTGAGCTGTTCGCTCAGTCATCTGGACAGCGGGGCTCCCGGTGTTTTGGAAGCTCGGTGTCTTCAGCCAACTGGGCGAGGGCTTCTTGCACGTGGGGAGCTGGGCTAGAGATGGCAGCCTCCCACTCTGTTAAGGAAGATATGTTATGAAGGATGGGATGATTTCTTCTACGTGATGCGGGTATTAATGGGCATGACCAAATGATGTGGTGAAGTGATTCTCGTTCCACAGAACAAAAGGGGCAAGCGTCCTTATATCCGCCAGGATATATGATGGACATGAGATGTGGAGTGGGGAATGATGTGTTGGGAGAGGACGAGCGCTCGCTTGTGTGCCGTACGGATGAGGCTATCAACTGTGTCTGCTTTCCCGTCGTTCCGTAGCATCAATCCCAGTATCCGACACAGTTGGGTTGGCTTGACTTGAACTCCATCGATTTGGACAGCGATCCTGCATCTTGTCTTCTTGTTGACACCCGGTTGGACAAACAAGAGCTCGGACGTCTGCGGTGCGCAGCTCAAGCCACACGATTTGGCGTATTCGTGTACCGTCATGGCTGTTTGTTGTAGTGCTTCCTCCATCCACCCTGCAGATCCGGCTCTTGTCGTTGTTACGAATCGGCCAGCGCCGCCGTACTTTCCCGCATCACTCCTCGGCTGTGCGGCGAAGCCACTGCGTGCGCCTTTGAAAACAGGCACCATCGTGTCGGAGAATCATACTTTCACGTCTCGACAAGCCCGGGTCAGACGCTTCGCTTTCGGCGCATTTCAAAACTTCGGCGGCTGCCGGCGAGGCTCGTCCCAACGCTCTTCAAGGACACAGGTGCTCCGTCGATCGCAATCGGAGTCCTCCTCTCTCCCCTCTCTCGGACTCAACGTGCGCCGAGGCTACCGACTGTCACGAACTCTGGAAAGAGCGTTGTGTGTGTCTGTGACGTTCGTGGCGTGTTGCCGCTTGTTGGCGTTTTGACCGTTACGGCTTTTACGTATAAATAGAAGCCGCCCAAGCGCTGTAACTCATTCCTGTTTGAGCAGCGAATCCATGCTGTTACTCTGCTTGAGTCCTGTATTGTAACCTCGCCCGTCGGGGCATTGTTCTTTGGCTTCGGCTCACCTCTCGCTATGAAGTAAACAGTTACGTTAGCCTACGGCTTCTGGATTTCTTCATGGCTGCAACAGCGGCTGGCCGCTCGCATCGTACGCGCTACCACTCGTATGTCGGAGGCCACGGAGCTCGCATCGGGTGCCCCCACTCGGTCGCAACATCGTCCATACCATAATGTCATCTGCGTAGAAGGCGTGGTCTATTCCTTCGATCTGCTCTAATAGCCCTGGCCAGGTTGAAAAGCAAGGGTGAAATCATAGATCCTCGAGGCGTGCCTCTTTCCCCGATTGTTATGGGGTCTGATTTCGTCCCGCCGATGGCTATTGCCGCAGCCCTGTCCGTGAGGAAGTCTTGAATGTACTTGAATGTTCTGCGCCCGCACCCCGTCTTGTTGAGATTTCGCAACACGCTGGCGTGCGTCACATTGTCGAACGCTCATTTGAGGTCTAAGGCTAGCATGGCTCTTGGTCCGTTCTTTGTGGCTTGCTTGACTACCAAGTCGTGGAACTTTGCTTCGCCGCTGCAAGTTCTGGCCGGGCAGTGTGTTTCCGAAACCTTCATTGTACACCCCCCCTTCCCCACGTGACATGAGTGATGTCACTGCACGCGCTATTCCATTGAGTGCCTGCTAACAGGAGCCCACTTTTCGGGCTCTGTGGCCTCGAGGCAGATGTCTGAGGATTGGCTCGGACAGCTTGGGTTCGAGCCCCAGCAGGTTTACTTTTGAATTAATTTTTTCTCTTTTCTAGATTCAATTTAATGCGTTATTTTTGTTGATAATGGTGATCTGTTAGGTTCTGGGTTGCTTTGGGGGGTGGCGCAACCTCTGACCACGTGTAATTACCGTTCTGCATCGCGCATAGACATGCCACGTGGGAGCGTTTGGAAATACGCCGGCCCTATGCATCAATAAATGTAGGAAGCTGGATCTCCTCTACTAAGTCAACGGCTCCTTTCTACAAAGGCTTCTTGGACCTGCATCAGTACCCTGTTATCACTCTATTTCAAGCGGAGCTTCTATTGGCTGACTTGTTGCGTCGGTTGTGGCGTACGCAGAAACACCTTGCGGCAAAGCCAACTTTATCACCGTGTTCTAATGACAAATATGACGATTATGATGCGCTTGGACTGGTTGGAGCGTGCCCATCTGGGGGGATGGGCCAAGGATAAAGTGTTAACTGTTCCGCTGCTGGAGCTCATATAACGAGATTGAACAGCAAAGCCAACTTTATCCACGTACTTTTCGGGCGCAGCTCTCACTCGCAATTGTTGTTGTTGTTGATGATGATGATGTTGATGTTGTTGTTCCTGGTGTCCTGGCCAAACCCACGTGGGGATTGGCCAGGAATCGGGCGTGAGGAGGGCTAATGCGATCGCTTAAAACAACGTAAAATTAAACACATAGTGATTTAGCAGATGGCGCGGGCGCGCGCGCACAGGTGTCGCGCTATATCACGCCCCAACGGTGGCCAATCAGCGTCGTCGCTCGCGTCACGCCCTATCGTAGGGGCGTTCCCTCGCTGTCGTCAGGTGGTTCAGCTTCTAACCCGGGATCGGTACGCCGAGTGTGATTCGCTCTGCGGAATAGCGGGCAGCCATTGAAAAACGAAAACATTTCCTATAATCGCAGAAGAATGATGTACAATAACGTATAGCAAACATTCGAATTATGGTAGAGCTGAGCGAAATAACAGGCTTTCGGTTTGGTCGATCGTTGGCTCGCGTTTTCATTTCGGTCGCGTTTTGATTTTCACACAAGTGTTTTTGCATTCGCTATGCGGTCGTTGATGATGACGCTCTCAATGTTTTTGTCCAGCGCTATTTCACTGATTTAACGGCGATTGGACTTTAAACAACTAATTTGTTTGCAGAAAAAAGAGGGCCGTGGAATGAAAGTTCGCCTATTGAAACCCCAATTACCAATTAATTATTTCTTCAGCCATTCAAGCGACCTGTAGCAGAAAGGTAAGGTAAGATGAATACTACAATCATATATATATATATATATATATATATATATAATAGATATATATAATATATAATATATATATATATATAGAATATAGGTTGGAAATGAGGGGCTCGTTAGGAAAATACAGAAAGAAATGGCGTGCAGTCTACAAAGCCCAAGAAGGCATAGGGGAATGGTTAGACTATTTTTTACCGTTAGTGACGTTACATTATTTTTTTTAATTATTACGTGAGAAAGAAAGAAAGAAAAACACGCGCCCAGAGTGGGGACCGAACCCACGCCTTTCGATTAGATCTCGAATGCCTTACGTCACTACCGGTAAAAAATAGTCTAACCATTCCCCTATGTCTTCTTTGGCGTTCTAGACTGCCGGCATTTCTTTGTGTATTTTCCTAACGAGCCCCTCATTTTTTCAAACCCTATTATCGTGCGAAAGCTTAGCGAGGGCCTCGGTTCTGACAGCCTTGATGCCAAGGTAGCATAAGAGGGTTACCCGCCAGTTACCCGCTTATGACAGGCTGTAGTCGTTCACGTCCCGCCCCGGGGGTTGAAAAGAAGGTCCCCTTCTCCCCGTGTAGTCTAAGTGGCGCTGGCTACCACCCTCAAGCGTCAGATACAGTTGTAGTAAACATAAATACCCCAGAAAGTGAAGGAGAACACAGTCGCCCAGATAGCCGAATTGGTAAGGCATTCGAGGTCTAATAGAAAGGCGTGGGTTCGGTCCCCACTCTGGGGGGCGCGTGTTTTTCCTTCTTTCTTTCTCACGTAATAATTTGAAAAAATGTAACGTCACTAACGGTAAAAAATAGTCTAACCATTCCCCTATGCCTTCTTTGGCCTTTGGCGTTGTAGACTGCCGGCATTTCTTTCTTTCTATATATATATATATATATATATATATATATATATATATATATATATATATATATATATATATTTGCGTAGCCCAACTTTTTGCTTTTTGCCCCAATAGATAGGATAAGTGCAGCCGATAGAGCAAACCCCATAACATCAATCATTGCGTTTCTATTTTGGTAGTTCTAGTTTTCTTACATGGCCATGTAGTGAGACGAAGTGACAACCGGTGGACAAATAGGGTAACAGAGTGGATACCAAGAAATGGGTTTAGAAGAAGGGGAAGGCCAATAACACGATCGAGGGGTGAAATACGTAAATTGGGGGGTAAGCTGTTGACTGGAGTGGCCCAGGACAGGGGCGGTAGAGGTCAGTGGGAGAGGCCTTCGTCCTACAGTGGACATAGTGGGATGATGATGATGATTATGATCATCATCATGATTTGTTTTCTCAGAGGTGAAGCTTCGCATGCACCCCTATTTCGGGAGGGAACGGGGTTCCTTATTATTTTTTTATATGAAGATTAAATATTATTTAATTACACCTTCTGCCGCACGCACGCTTCCACATCTCGCTCTTAATTGCGGAATTTCGATTTCGTGTCTAGGAGCCTGAGAACATATTTACGGCGTTTAGGTGGCTCAATTGATAAGGCGTGCCGCTGGCGCCCGAAGCAACATTGGTCGGAGGTTGAGGCACGTTGTCCGCATTTGTTCATTTATTTTAACTGATTGATTGTGGGGTTTAACGCGCCGACGCAACGCAGGCGATGAGGCGCGCCGTAGTGGAGGGCTCCAGATTATTTTGACCACCTGGGGATCTTTATCGTGCGTTATTTAACTACCTTGAAGGTAGCTTAAGTGCTAATTTATGCGGTAGGGAGGATTTATCTCTGGGAACAAAAAAGAGAAATGAAGAGGCGGAGAATGAGGAAAAACTTTTTTGTGAGCCTGGTGATGTGGGAGTGGTTCCTCAGTCCAGGGGACCGTTGAAGGGGAATGAAATCACCGTTTACACAATCCAAGCAAGGAAAGTATGTTGAAGTAATGCTTCAGTCGTAAAGGCGCTGAAAGCAACCGAGAATCACCGAATACATCATGCAGAGTTAAAAATTACGAAAGAACCTACGCACTCCTTGTGATGTAGTGAGTGCCTGCGAACGCATTCGTGTCCAATTGGAGAACACACACATGCGCTCTTTCATAATCTTCTTCATCCGGATCACGGCGCGAATACCATCCAGAAGTCACCAGAGAAATCACAAATCACAAGCCGAATAGCAGCACCGCGTGATACTAATTTCACGCGCGATGTACATAGATTGACCCGACGGCACGAAAACAGCACACGTGAGAAAAAATAAAGATTTTAATGAGAAAAAGAGGTCGTTCCCCCGAACGCCAGTATTGCGCACCATCATTGGTCGTCACATGATCAGTGCAAGGCGTCTGGCATCTCATGAGAATCTCATCAACAGCGTGTCGCGATGGAGATCCGTATGCGCCGCCTTCTTTCCGATGGCTTCCCGAATGTTCGTGCTCCCTGGACACGCTGAACAAGATGAGAAAGAGCACCGAGTGAACGGGGCAGTCACCGACGCACAGTCTGCCGAGAGGTGCAATGAGTGCCGAACACAAGCAGGCGCCAGCGGACCCCGCCTGTAGGTTGAAAATGGAAGGTTGCCCAGCGGGCGGACGCGGAACAAAGAGCGGAGGCTGCGCACGCCCGGCCAGGGTTGCCGCCACGCCTTCCGGAGTGCAGCCTCGGTACTACAGACTCCTCCGCCGCTCGCCTCGGGGCTCGCCTCGGCGGCTGTCCCGCCGCTCGCCTCGGCGGCTGTCCACGCCATCGCCTCCACTGCAACGGGTGGCGCTGCAGCTAGGCATCTTGTCCGACAGCGTTGGGCCGCCGGCCGCCGTGAGCTGTGGCTTGTTCCATGAGCAGGTGATGACGCGATAGGTGGCCAGAAGAGCACGAGGACACTTCTTCTCCATTTGGTAATGGCACGTATACCCACTGAGGTGGATTGGCCATGGCTTGAGGTTTGTTTAAACATTTAAAATGTGGTTGATCTCGCTTCCATAGGAACCGCTCAAACACGAAAGTGAAATGTGCCTTCGCAGGAGCAGTTGAATGTTTGTTGTGCATTGATATTAACTTGCACTTCGCTATTTATATCTCGTCGGTATGGCACCAATATGCACATGAACGTTGGACACTGGATGGCACGCGCCGGAGCATTGCGCAAATCCGACTGAAACCACAGGCGCTCGCAAACCGTCCATGCGAACGAAACTAAATGGGTTGTCAACGAATTGTTTGGTGAACACACGGTCCACTGCAGCGAAAGGAGCAGCGGACCGTGTCACGACCGGGACATTCGCAAGTCGGCGTCGTTGCCTTACGAGCTCCGCCGCAGCCTACGCTGCGCGTCCCCCGTACACGTAGGCGCGGGCATCGAAGTGCCAACTGTCGGCGCTCAATAGCGTCATGTTGCACTACTTCGCTTCGCCTCTCTTGGATGGCAGCACCATCTGAAGGGAAGGGTATAAGGCGCGTTCGTAGTTTTATTTACACGTCTGTTCGAAACGAAACACGCAGTTGGGAGCGCGTTTCGTACCTCGCGTTGCTGCGAAAGAGTTCGCGGCTCGAATCCCGGCGCAGCCGCGTCAGTCGAAGTATTTCTGGCGATGTCATTTTTTTGACGGATATGACGTCAGTGAGATCTTTGTGGACCCTGGCATAAAATACTTTCTTGTTAAAAGCATTCTTTAGAATTAGAAATTAATGACGGATAATAGAAGAAAAACACATACGCTCTTTAGGCGCGGGGGCAGATAAATGATTGTACGAATGAGCTGGCATATAAGTCTTCTGGTAGCCATGATGTATACGGGAAGGAAGAAGTAATTTTCTTCACTTGCTTTGCCAAGGCTGCTAGGACCGAATGAAAGAAGAACTGAAGTTTTTAGTTCAAGTTAAGGGCGTTGGGATGGGACAGTAATGTATACGTTTTCTTTGCTCGGTAAAACGGCGACATTCAGACAAACAGTGTTTTAATGATTAAGGTTGATTACACAAGAAGATGAGTCTGTTAAAGATGCCAATCCTGACTTGCTCAAATAATGGTTTAAGTTTGGAAGACGGCACCTCATGGCTTCGAGAACACGAGAGCGTAAGCTACGCGCCTGCCTTAGCTATCTGTCTTGGGTAGGCATGGTGTAGTATTGGGGTTTTTGGATCTTAGCGCTTCGCAGGTCTACCACCAGGGGGCTGTCACGAGGTTATAAAAGGTGACGCCATCTTGAATAAAGTCTCTTGGGATTTTCGTCTTCAACGAGCTCACAGCTCTCTGCTGACCCCTGCGGGGCCGTCGCCGTCGCGACACTACAATGGCGCTTTAGCGCTGGGCGCCCTTGCACCATTCTTTCTCTTCTGTTCGCAATATATTAATACTCAAGCGGTAAGCTCCATAGTTTGTTAGCTCTGAAAGCCGTAAAGTAGGTTATCAGACCGAGACAAAGGCTATAATGCGACGCACCGAATCATTCTACACCAATGCAATTTATTCGCCACTTTTTTACACAAACTAAATTGCTTAGTACCATTTTGGGCAAATTTATCATCTGGCCACCAACTTCCAAGTCGTCATTCTTATAACCCCAGTTATTTGACTTTTCCATTCGGTGGCTATGTGACAGTTCACAGGGCACAATAGCAGGAGTATCACTTTTAGGGGAGCACCCGTGCAGCCAGCAAATCTCCCACGAAGGTGTATGGCGCGTACGAAGACAACTACCGCAACTGAAAGCGCTGCAAGATACGCTATTTTCTTGTAGTTTATTATTATGTTTATATTGCCTTCATTTTTGTTTTCCTGGAAGCCAACTTTCAAGGCAATTTTACGCTTATATATTGCGGTGTTCTTGTGAATAGCGGCTTCAGGTTAGGTGCTGGCAACGTAACTTTTTCATGTCAGCCAAATTTATGTCAGCCAATAAAGGCACTCTGTCTTGTTCGCCGTTATCCGAGTCTAGAGTGGCTCCCTAACGTGTCTCCGTTTCGCACCCTTTTGCATAGCCCGACCGATTACCAGAGATGGAACGTTCTCCGCTGCCATCAAAACGGACCACTTCTCCGGTGTTCAGACGTCCTGGCACATTATAGTCTTGGCAGAAGAAAATTTCCGCAACTCATTCAGATTGACGAGACAAGAAGCCACCAACCATACTTCGGCGATCGCAGACAAATTCTTATGCCCACAGCACCCTCCTTTATTCAATGTACCCCACTCAGTATCTCTCCCTCTGCAATTTCTGTCCCACGCCTGGCACCCTGTACCACCAGGTATGGGAGTGCCAACAAACTACAAATATACCTCCTTTCCCCTTCCCATCTTATCAGCAGTTGATGGCTTCTCTGGCCAATCCGGACCTTGAACACCAGCAAGACGTGGTAAACAGGGCCTGCACGGCAAAGTCGAAGCCTGGGTATCCTGAAATAGGGACGTCCTCCACCGGGCAAAAGTCCTGTTGCCCGCAATTACGCGATCATCAATAAATGTATCTTTCTCGCCTCGATTGGGCACGATACAATATATTTGTTTTTAAATTTTGAGAATGGTTTCTCTTAGTGGGCCCCCTTCCATGGTCAATCCCCCTCAGTGGGTATGAGAAATTTTTGGCCGCACCACGGCCCCCACCATAAGAAGAGAAGGCAAGGTTTTGAGCATTTCCGTAAAGTAGAGAAACTGGACAGGTTTATAGCCAGTAAATCGAGAATTATTGTTGCCGGTGACTTCAATTACAGTGAACTAGTTCACTCTACTTCAATGCTCACCACGTTTCTTGGGGCTTCAGAACGAACTCTCGTGATTTAGAGCTCTGGCACTGGCTTCAGCAGAATGACCTTTCCTGTCATAATTCCCGGGCTGTTACATTTTTGCGTGGTGGATCTCGATCGGCCTTGGACTTGACCTTCTCCTCAGGCAATGTACAAGTCGCGTCCTGGGGTACATTACCTTGCGGCTCAAGCAGTGATCATTTCCCTATTGAGTTTACGGTCGGTGTCCCTCTAACTAGAATTGAGGTCAGAAAGCAAAAATTTATTACGCTCGAGTTTAAAAGGGGGCACTGCGGCATTGCTTTACATCAATGCAGACCACTGAGTCCATTGTAGATGCTCAGCGAACGATGGAGTCTTTGCAGGCAGCAGCAAAAAACGCTGAGTTCACAGTCAATTGTACCGCACAGCAAAAGGTCTTTAACTGGTGGAACTCTGATTGCAGCCGAGATTATCGCCGTAGAAAAGCAGCTCTGAGGACTCTTCTGCACAATCAGTGTCCTGTAAATTGGATAAACTATAAGTACATGGCAGCAGTGTTCAAACGTACAGTTGCTAAAGCTAAAATGGATTACATTATAAATCTCAATGACTCTCTTTCGAATTCTAAAAATAAAGCAGCGCTCCATAAGTTCATGGCAAACAATCGGGCGGTTTCTGTCAAGAATTTACAGTCATCAGAGGTCTTGACTTCTGCTGAAGAGGTCCGGATTCTTGAGCGCTCTGCTAGAGGTCTTGCGGTTCGCTTTTCTTCTCGTTGTAATAACTTTCGTCTTATCGGTCCTCCAGAAACGGATGATTTTATGCCAGTCTCATCTTGTGATCTGACGGAGGCCTTGTCCATCACACGTTCTCCGGCGCCGGGGCTTGATGGCGTGACTGTTGGTGCTATTAAATTTTTGGCTGAGGAATTCCAACCGGTTCTATTGAATGTGATAAATTCATCCCTCAGGTTTTGTTGGATTCCACTCAACTGGAAAGTGTCCAAGATAATTTTGCTCCAAAAAAAGCCAGGTCAGGGTTTCGATTTAGACAACTTAAGGCCGATTGCTCTGACCTCCAACATGATAAAATTAATAGAGCGAATACTTTTTAAACGGATGACTTCTTTCATGCAGGACAGGCAAGTACTCAGTCCTGCTCAGATTGGCTTTAGGCGGGGATGTTCTATTTGGAACGCTCATGTGGACTTAGAGGCGAGGATCCGCTTAGCACAAAAAGGGAAACTGGTGTCGGCACTAGTGACCTTAGATGCAGCTAAAGCTTATGACAGTGTCGAGCATGGTATCTTACTTGACAAACTAGCGCGTATAAACTTGCCTACATATCTTTTTGCTTGGATTAGGGAGTTTTTGGCTGATCGGGAATTCTTTTGTACAAACGGAAGGCTATCTTCAGGAAGATTTCCACAAACTAGAGGAGTGCCTCAAGGATCGGTTTTATCGCCTTTACTTTTTAACATCCTTATGAGTGACATTCCTATATTCCCAGATGTAACAACCTACGTTTATGCGGATGATATAGCGTTTTTTGCGGCCGCAGTCGACATTCATTCGCTATATGACCGTTTGCAGGCCTATTTATCTGTCTTGGAGACATGGCTTGACAGCATTTATTTAACGTTAAATGTGTCGAAGAGTGCTTTACTTGTCTTCCCGGTTGCAGGAACAATTTCAATTTCTCTCGCTTACAAAAATCAAGTCATTCCGCAGGTGGATTCGCTGAAATATCTTGGTGTTACATACACGTCTGCTCTTGATTGGAAGGCACATATTAACGCATCAGTCACAAAAGCGGAGAGAGCATTTGGTCGCATGAAAAGACTATGTGGGAAACGAGCAGGAATGCGCCGGGACACACTTTTGCTGTTGTACCGAGCCTACGTCCGGCCAGTCATGGAGTTTGGGTGCGTCTTGTTTTGCAGTTGTCCTATCTACAAACTGCGTCCGTTATACCTGTTGGAGAGGCGCATTCTTCGATTTTGTCTTGGCCTTCCCCGGTTCGTTTCGAACCGAGTTCTGTACTTAGAGGCACGCGTTCCTGAACTTAGGGTCCGTTTTCTCTTGCTGACGGTGCAAACTTACCTCCGCATGTACGAAGCCCCCTCTGGGGCTGCCAAGCCTGTATTTATTTGTGAGCCGAGTATATTTTTTACATCTCCGTGGCCTAAACGTATCTCCCCCCAAGTGCTATTCGTTCAATCATGCCTGGATTGTATTTCTGTTAAGTTATATGAGGTCATTCCGGTATCCACAATCGAGCGAGAAACTGAGTTTTACTTTCAAAACCCCTTCCCTTCCGCTGCAAAACTTCTACCACGCTCGCTATTAGCCGCTATTTTAAATGAATATTTATCCAAGTATCCTGCTTCTTCTGTGATTTATACTGATGCATCTCAAAATGGCGAGAAAGCTGGAATTGGTATTTTTTCACAATCTTTAGACTGGAGTTATTCGCTGCGAATCCCGGATTACACACCCATTTTTATGGCCGAATTTTTAGCAATAGCTCTCGCTCTATGCAAAGTACCGCAGCATGTATCAAAAATCATCATATTATCTGATTCGATGGCAGTTATATCGGCGTTAACTTCCTCTTCGGAATCTCCATTGTACCGCACACTATTATTTTTTGTTACCAGGCACGTGAAGGAGGTACGCTTGTCTTGGGTCCCTGGCCATACGGACATCAGGGGCAACGAACAAGCGGACCATTTAGCTAATCTCGCCGTCACAGCTCCCATTCAATTCGGAATTCCTAATCTGGCTCTATTTGCATCTGCGAGACTAAGACGATATTGGCATTTAGACGCCACCCGTTCCGATTCGCTTTTATCATTTGAAGAGTTCCAACATTTAAAGTTCGGGTGGAATGTTCATTTTTGTGGCTCTCGGCAATGCGAGGTGACCTTCACCGAGCTGCGCTGCAGGGTTCCAAGGCTTAATTTCTATCTGTTCAGATCAGAACTTTCACCTACAGAACTATGTGTGCGGTGCCAGGTCCCCGAAACAATCGAACATTTTTTTCTCGACTGTCGCCGTTTCTCAACAGCTAGACAACTTTTTTGAAGGAGCCGATTGAGCGGTTGGGGTTGACTTTATCGATAACACTTATATTATCTATTGGCGCATCAAAGCTGGGGTTTGCAAGAAGGGATATATATAATTGCATTCAAAATTTTCTTTCTGCCTCAGGTCGTTTGAATTGCTAAACGGTGCTGATTAATGGGTAATTCGGGTTTCATTCTTAACTAAGTTTTCTTTTACAGCCTCTTTCCGGAAATAAGTATTTTGAAATCCCCACGTTTTTAACCGGTTTAGCCCTGGCCAATCCCCCCTTGTGGGTACGCCAAAATATTTGAAGACATCATCATCATCATTATCAGCCAATTCTCCTGGCATCCCACCACCTCCAGAAGCGACAGCTATGTTTGCGAGGTCCCAGGCCCCGATACTACGCTCAGAGGGCGGAGGGGAGCCACCGGAGCGGAAAAAACCACTGCTTTCCATTAAGAGCAAGTACGTCGTCTTGGGCGTCGCCATCGTCGTCGGCGTCGGACTGCTCGTCACCTTCCTGATCTTGGCCCAGCCAACGATCAGCTACTACTGAAAGGTCAGCTCCCTTTATCGTGCCCAAGAGCCTGTCATCTCACCATCTGGCGGCCTGTTCTGTGCTCCACGGGCCCCTGTGAGAGACCCCTCATCAACTTTTGAGTTCAGCGGCTATCCAACGGGCGGACCCGTTTGAACGGAAAGAGTATCTTCGTGGTAGATACTCAACCCATGTTTCTGTCGCAGATGCTGCGCCTTCGCTGAGGACGGTGCGGAGTTCCAGAGTCCACGTGTTCTCCGCTGAGGATGTCTGATGCCAGCTGGCCGCAGCAAAAG
This sequence comes from Haemaphysalis longicornis, assembly GCA_013339765.2. Lineage (NCBI taxonomy): Eukaryota > Metazoa > Arthropoda > Arachnida > Ixodida > Ixodidae > Haemaphysalis > Haemaphysalis longicornis. Next base: position 26,477,600 of record CM023453.1, on the reverse strand, counting down.
ACTGACTGCTTCGACGCTACCATGTTCCTTGAAGGTACTAGCTTCTGGCCGAAGGGTTCAATCGTCTGACTGCGAGCACACTGGCGACGGCAATGCTTCTTGGACACGCGTCATTTTCGTTTACCTTTTTTTCTTTCTGTCTCTGACAATGGCATCACATGGAAAAAATGCCATGTCACATTCGCAACCCTAAGTATCGTCTGTTTCATTACATATATAACATTTTATGCTCAGCAGCTTGGTAGTTCATGTGTAAATCAGAGCAAATTTAGTTGCTTCATGGTGGATTGAACGGTAAAGCGTTCCCTTAGCGGGCGAAACAGCACTGGGTGCTTTTCGTGTCTCGTCCTTTACATCTAAGAATGGAACGCTTTCTTCTCCCGCGGCGCCTCTGCGCTGGTATATTTCATCGAACATGGGAACAATGAGCCGAAACGTCACCCGAAATCAGTGTGCTCTTCTGATGAGGGTTACGTCACTATGATTCTGCACACGCAAAGCTAAAGTTTATTTTTAAGGCGACGTGCAGAAGAGCAAACGGCACATTGTTACCAACAATCTACCAGCGTCAGGTAACTCGTGGCGACACTCTACGGTGGCCGTTGAAGAAAAGCGATAACATGCGTTGGAGCCTTCGATCACCCCTGCGAAGCGAGGGGTCAGAAAAGTCCTTCCAAGGCCCCAACCTTTATTGTCGCTTTTCTGCAATCGACCGCTGCAGAATGTCGTGGAAAGTTAGACGCGATTATGCGGGTAGATTGTTGATAATAATGTAGCATCCACTGTGCTGCACAGAACTTTTGAAACGAAGTATAACGAATAAAGTCATCGGTAGGGCCTTAATAACACCAGCGATTAAAAGATCGTGTGCCCACAGGTCTAAAGAAAGCTTTACACTCCGGTTAAAACACCTACAAGCAAGCAGCTACCCATTCAGCATGGCGATTTCACTTGCCGAAAAAATTGGGAGAACAAGAAAAGAAAAAATTATGATGCACCCCCCTGTCTAACGACGGCGATGGTTGAGCGTAAAGCTTTCTCGTGATGGATCCTTCGGATTGCAAATCCGAAGCTGCGAGTATGTCCTACTCTAAAGGTGCGCACTAGTTTTCTAGAATAGCCACAGCAACTCTCAGTTGGCTCTCCGTAGGCCTAAAGTTTGGATTTGGGTTGCACCGCATGAATCCGGTACAGTCATCATCATCATCATCATCATCATCACCAGCCTATCTACGCCCACTGCAGGGAAAGGCCTCTCCCATTATTCTCCAATTACCTCGGTCCTGTGCCAACTGTGACCAATTTATCCCCGCAAACTTCTTGATCTCATCTGCCCATCTAACTTTCTGCCGCCCCCTGCAACGCTTGCCTTCTCTAGGGATCCACTCTGTTACCCTTAATGACCAGCGGTTATCTTGCCTTCGCATTACATGTCCTGCCCACGTCCATTTCTTCTTCTTAATTTCTACTAATATGTCTTTAACACCAGTTTGCTCCCTGACCCACTCCGCTCTCTTCTTGTCCCTTAATGTTACACCTATCATTTTCCGCTCCATTGCCCGCTGAGTCGTTCTCAATTTAAGTTGAACCCTCTTAATGAGCCCCCCAAGTTTCTGCCCCGTAGGTGAGTACCGGTAAGATGCAGCTGTCATACACTTTCTTCTTCAGCGACAATGGTAGGCTGCTATTCATTATCTGAGAATGTCTGCCATATGCACCCCACCCCATTCTGATCCTTCTAATTATCTCTGCCTCATGGTTGGGATCTGGGGTCACAACTTGGCCTAAGTATATATATTCGCTTACCACTTCCACTGCCTCGCCATCTATCTCAAACTGCTGTGCTGTCCCGAGGTTATTGATCATTACTTTAGTTTTCTGCATATTAATTTTCAGGCCCACGGTTCTACTCTGTTCGCCCAGTGCGGAAAGCATGCTTTGCAATTCGTCCCCCGAGTTACTTAGCAAGGCAACGTCATCAGCAAATCTGAGGTTACTGAGGTATTCTCCATTAACCCTTACTCCCACCTGTTCCCAATCCAACGTTCTGAATACTTCTTGTAAGCATGCTGTGAATAACATTGGAGAGATTGTGTCTCCTTGTCTGACACCCTTCCTTATAGGTATTTTACTGCTCTCCCTATGGAGGATGATGGTAGCTGTAGAGCCATTATAGATATCCTCTAGTATTCCTACATAATGTTCATCTACCCCCTGGTTCCGTAATGCCTGAATGACTGCTAGGGTTTCGACCGAGTCAAATGCTTTCTCATAATCTATGAAGGCTATATATAGGGGTTCAGTATACTCAGCGCACTTCTCTATCACCTGATTGATCGTGTGAATATGGTCCATTGTTGAATAACCTTTACGGAACCCTGCTTGTTCTTTAGGTTGACTGAAATCTAAGGATGCAGAGATTCGGTTAGCGATTACCTTGGTAAATACCTTGTAGACGACTGACAGTAAGCTGATCGGCCTGTAATTTTTCAAGTCCTTCATGTCGCCTTTCTTATGGATTAGGATGATGTTCGCGTTCTTCCAAGATTGCGGTACCATTGCGGTCATTAGGCATTGCGTATACAGGTTTGCCAGTTTTTCAAGTACAATTTCTCCGCCATCCTTCAAGAGGTCTGCTGTTATCTGATCCTCACCAGGTGCTTTGCCCCCTTTCATTTCTTTCAAAGCCTTCGTTACTTCTTCGGTCGTTACTGGTGGGATGTCTATCTCCTCGGAATTACTGTCTCGTTCGGCATTATCCTGTATGTCCCGGCTACTGTACAGATCCCTATAGAACTCCTCGGCCACTGTGACTATTTTATCCCTATTTGTGATGACATTGCCTTGCTTATCCTTAAGTGCATACATCTGATTTTTTCCCCGCGCCCAGACGTCTCTTCACTGCTTTCAGGCTACCTCCGTTCTTTACAGCGTATTCGATCCTCTCCATATTATACTTCCGTATGTCAGCTGTCTTACGCTTATTGATTAACTTCGAGAGCTCCGCTAGTTCTATTCTGTCAGCTGCGGTGGAGATTCTCATGGTTTGCCGTTTCCTGATTAGATCTTTTGTCTCCTGCGAAAGTTTACCAGTATCCTGTCTAGCCATAGTTCCCCCGACTTCTACTGCACACTCCGTGAGAATGTGTGTAAGGTTGTCGCTGGCTTCCCTTGTCGTAAGCTCGGCTTCCTCGTTAAGGGCGGAATATCGGTTCTGCAGCGCGATCCTGAATTCTTCTACTTTACGTCTTACTGTTAGCTCATTTATCGGCTTCTTACGTACTAGCTTGTTGCGGTCCCTCCTTAAATCTAGCTTAATTCGAGATCTTACCATACGGTGGTCACTACCCCTTACCCTTCCGAGCACTTCCACATCCTGCACGACGCCAGGGTTATCGCATAATATGAAGTCTATTTCATTTTTGTGCTCCCCATTCGGGCTCCTCCAGGTCCACTTCCGACTCTCCCGTTTACAGAAGAAGGTATTCATTATGCGTAGGTTATTCCGTTCTGCAAACTCAACTAGTAGGTCCCCCCTGCTATTTCTACAGCCCAGACCATAGTTCCCAACTGCCTTGTCTCCAGCCTGATTCTTGCCTACTTTAGCATTGAAGTCCCCCATAACTACGGTATACTGCGTTTTTACTTTAGCCATTGCCGATTCCACATCTTCATAGAAGCGTTCCACTACTTGGTCGTCGTGGCTGGATGTGGGCGCGTAGCCCTGCACCACCTTGAGCTTGTACCTCTTATTGAGCCTAATTACAAGACCTGCTGCCCTTTCGTTAATGCTATAGTATTCGTCTATGTTGCCAGCTATGCTTTTATTGACTAGAAATCCCACTCCCAGTTCTCTTCTGTCCTCTAGACCACGGTAACATAGGACGTGTCCATTTTTCAGCACCGTAAAGGCTTCGCCTGCCCTCCTAACCTCGCTAAGCCCTATTACATCCCATTTAATGCCCTCTAATTCCTCGAACAACACCTCGGGACTTGCTTCGCTAGATAGGGTTCGGACGTTAAACGTTGCCAGGTTCAGATTCCATTGGCGGCCTGTCCGGATCCAGGGATTCTTAGCACCCTCTGCTGCGTCACAGGTCTGACCGCCGCCGTGGTCAGTTGCTTCGCAGCCGCTGGGGACTGAGGGCCGAGGGTTAATTGGCGTATTCATGGGAGGTTGTGGCCGTTACTACACCAGGGTGGCCAATCCTGCTCTGGTGAGGGAGTGCATTACCGGCAATGGTCGCCGGGGTCAGGCCGCACCCCAAGCCCCTTTGTGCAATTCCATCAATACGCGGATTTTTTTTTTTCCCGGTGGGAATTGTCCGGCACCGGGATTCGAACCACGGTCCTTCTGCACGCGAGGCGGGTGTTCTACCTCTACGCCATCGCTGCATCATCTAAGCGTAGCCCTGCCGGTAGCGTAGCCCCGCCGGTAGCGTAGTGGTTATCGTACCAGACCGGTATTCTGCCGGTACAGTGAAAGCCCGTTAATTCTACCCCAGCGAATTCGGAAAATCAATGAATTCAACCTGCGTGCTTGGTTTCTACAAATATATACAGGAGTCTATGGAGCGGAACTCTTGTTAATTCGCTAAAATTTTAGCGCCCATCGGTTCTTTCGACCCGGTAGTAGTAGCGTCGCAGCCTGCGAGCTCACCCAATCGATGCGCAGAGAGCAAAAAATAAAAATAGAAACAGTGCCAAGAGCATCGCTACTGTACAGCTGCAAAAAAGAAATACCGCATAGGGCAATCCCATGGGCATCGGCATCATCCAAAACGGGTAGGCAAGGTGGCGCAAGTTGCCACCCGATACACAGGGTTAAGCCACTACCAGCCATCCACGCAGCTATAGTGACCGAGGAAGACGTGATAGGTGCCGAAACGACGATTCGTCGAAAGGACAGGATTGTGACCAACTGCCCCAATTACGGAAACGCACGGAAAAAGAAGCCGCGGAAGCCTTTTCCGTGCTGGAGGACTTTGGTGAGCAAATTCCGCATGGTGCGTGTGCCACGGAGCATCTGGCAGCTATTAGAGCCATTGTCGCAGCTCAAATTCGCGCGGAAAAAAAAAAAAAACAGACGAAGATTACAAACTTTTTTGGCAAATAAAGGCACGTCACGATGTGGCAAGATTTGCGTTTTTGGTGTTCCTTCGCTTTTGTTGTTCCTTCGATAATGCGACAACTTTTCGCCATCCCACAAGTGTGAAGTTAACGAACTTTTACGGTACCCGCTACTTGGCATTCCGTGAGCAGGTTTTTGAGTGGGTGCCTGTTTGAGGTGTTAAACCACAAGATGCGAAGTTAGGCCTAACGTCCTAAACCTCTAAATAGCATGTTAGGCCTAACGTTTTGTGGCTAACAGCCTTACGGCCCGCAAAGCAATGCTCTTCTCATCCTACGTCGGTCTGTTGGTAACGGCTGTCGATGTTGACCTTATATTATGTTAGGTATATTGACGTCGCGTTTTCCCACGCCTGCAGTCATCTCCTCCCACTGCTGCACGTCAATCTTTACCGTAGGCGGCGTAACGGAGCTGTCGGCAAGCTTCGCAGGCAAGGCTTTAATAATGCTACACGCCACCCACAATCATCATCATCATCAGAGAAAGTTGTCTTTGCTGCAGGTCGTATTCACGTTATAGACGCCATAACTGAGAACACCAAGGTTTCGCTTTAAAAGAAACACAGCACCCAGAGCCATAAAAGAAACCTGAAGTAGCCCCGTACATCCCTAATGCCTTCCACAAAGTAATGAAGGTAGACGTGATACATGAACTGAATGTTGTGTTTTCTCTGCCGGTCAAGTGAGAAGGAATGTGTGAGAAAAAGAACAGGGAGCAGAAAGTATGAAAGATGAATGCCGAGCACTTCCTGCGGAAAAGTGTTAAATGCGAAGTGGGCGTGGTGTACGTCCTTTACCTGACCTGTGACAAAGCATACGATGGTCAAACTGTAAGGCGCCTCATTCAACATCTCAAAAACAATGCTACGCATGCCAACAAGCGGCTTTCGGGCAATCTGGAAAAGTGCCAAGGCTATTAGTCCAACCGACAGTCGAAATTTGGAGTGGCGAAGTGAAAGGATGATAGTCCAGCAGACAGCGGAAGTTTTGGGTCAGCGGAAGTGCCAAAGCTATAAGTTCGCCCGACAGCGGAAATTTTGGGTTGGTGAAAGTGCCAATGGCATAGCTCAGCCGACAACAGAAATCCTGGAGCAGCAGAAGTTCTAAGTCTATAGGCAAGGCGACAGTGGGAATTTTGGGGCGGCAAAAGCGCCAAGGCGCTAGTACAGTCAACCACGGAAATTTCGGCTCACCAAAAGTGCGAACGCTACAGCACAGCCAAAAGCGGAAATTTGAAAGCGGTGAAAGGGCCATGGCTATAGTCCACGCAGCGAAATTTTGGGGTAGCGAAACTGCCAAGGCTCCGTATAGTCCAGACTACAGCGGAAATTAGGGGCAGCGAATGTGTGAAGGCTATAGTGAAGATGACACCGAAATTTTCTGGGCAGCGAAAGTGCGAAGGCTATACTCCAGCCGACAGTGGAAATTTTGGGGTGGTGAAAATGCGAAAGCCATAGTACACACGACCGCGGAAATTTTGGGGCAACAAAAGTGCGAAGAGTATAGTCCAGAATACAGTGGAAATTTTAGGGCGGCGATTGTGCGAAGGCTATAATGCAGACGGCAGTGGAAATCTTGGGGCAGAGAATGTGCGAAGGTTATAGTCAATAATACAGCGGAAATTTTGAGGCAGCGAAAGTGCCTAGGGTATAGTTCAGATGGCAGCGGAAATTTTCTGGCAGCTAGAGTGCCAGGCCTATAGTCGAACCGACAGCGGAAATTTAGGGCGGCCGAAGTTCGAAGGATATCGTACAGAAGAGAGCGGAAATTTTGGGGCAGCGAAAGTACGAACTCTGTAGTCGAGACGACAGCGGAAATTTTGGAGCAATGAAAGTGCGAAGGCTATAGTGTAGACTATGACACAAACTAAAAACTGACACCGACCACGAGTGTTTATAAAACAAAAAAGACGTTTCGGCTCCCGTACGGTAGCCTTGTTCACTATGAGCTGAGAGGGCGAATATGATCTGGCTATGTCGGATTCAAGATGTGACGTAGGCAACGTGCGTAGACATGTGGGAAGTTGCCGTCATTGAGATTAAGTGTGTGCTCCGTGGTCTGGATTGTCAGGGGTTTAAGATAAAGCCGTGAGGTCCAGTTCTTCTCTTTTTCCATTATTTTCGCATTGGCCCAGTCTATTTCATGGCGAGTTGCTTCTGCGTGTTCGGCCAGAGCGTTAGATGATACGTTTTTTTCTTTTTCGCGTCGTACATGTTGTGCTTGAGCCTTTGCTGGAAATTTGCTGCCTTGCCGACCTAGCTTCGATCGCAGTCTGCGCAGGGTGTGCTGTAGATAACTCCTGGGAACTCTTCTTTCGTTAGCTTGTCTTTGACGTTCACCAGGGAGTGCCTTAACTCTTGTGTTGGCACGTGCGATACCTGGACACTGTAGGGGCATAGAACACGCGCCAAGTGCTTGCTAAGTCCAGGTACATACGGTATCGGAGCGCGATTCTACACAAAATAAGAGCAGGGGCTGCTCTTACGGAGGACGTGCTCGCAAAGTGGCGGGCCTACGTTCCCCGATGCTCACGACACCTGAGAGAACCCCTCGAGAACTCCAGGGTGACTACCATCGTGACCTGCTCCTCGTGTCACGCGCCAACAAGGACCACAATGCAGCACATGCTGTGGGAGTGCTCGGGGCTCGCGGCGGAGAGAAGAGCCCATCTTCCGCCGTACATCAAGGCCCTCCAGGAGTGGGCATCGCCTCCTCTGGGCCGGGCTCACCCAAGAGAGACTGTTGTGTCCCTGTGGACTTTCGCTTGTACCACGGGGATACACAAGAGAATGTAGACGCTCTCACCTTCTTTACCGCCTTCCCATCCCTGACTATACCTTGCGTCTCCCCTTCCGAATAAAGAATTATAATAATAATAATAATTCTTGGGACGCGTTTTCCCGGACGGTGCCGGACGTTCAAGCTGGCCTTCCACGGAACGCCAGAAATACAGATGCGCCCCATCGTACACTACACTCGCTCGCCGCTACACAAGCTGTCCGGGTACCTGCATGGCATGCAGCGACCACTTGTAGGGAACAGTGCAACGCACGTTCGCCACTCCGGAGACTTCATAGACAAGTTCCGGGACACTGCCCTCGAAGATGGCCACATTATGGTGTATTTTGACGTCGTGTCCTTGTTCATGAGCATAACAACGGTTTGGCAGTTGACGCATGCGTCTCAGCCCTCGAAATGGATGCAACGTTGCCCGAGCGTACACCTATTGAAGTCCCGGATTTTCGGCGCCTACGTTCTGCCTCGAGAACACGTACATCACGTTCGAGCACTGTTTTTACAGGCAGGTGCACGAGACAGCGATGGGCGCGGCCGTATCGGTCATGGCGGCAAACCTTACGATGGAGTGGCTTGAGCAACGTGCACTCAATTCGTTCAGTCCTGCGCTCAAAACCTTTCTACCTTACGTAGGCGATTGCTTAAGCGTAATCGAGAAGGAGGCACTGACTGCGTTCACTGCACACCTGAACAGCAGGGATGGTGCAATCAAGTTTACCGTAGAGAAGGAGCAGCACGGGCAGCTTACATTCATCGACGTCCTCGTCAAGCGAAAAGAAAAATCCCTGACTTTCAGCGTGCACAGTAAGAGCACCTACACGGGTCGCTATCTGCATTTCAACTCTGTGAACCCTGCCTCCCACAAAAGGTCTGTAGTCGCCTCGCTTGTGAGCCGTACGAACAGAGTTTGCAAAAATCGGAAGCACGTGCATCGGGACCTGTCTGCAAGTGGCTACCGTGGCTCGTTTGCACAGAAACGAGTCATGGTAGCCACTTGCAGACAGGCCGCGATGCACGTGCTGTATGTTGGCAGCGATATCTTCCGATATCTTCCGGAAGAACTCGATCCGTTTAGTGAAATGGTAGGTAGTTAAAAGCGAGCATTTATTTCCGCAAAGGCTCTTTAGAGAATGGGCCCATTATATCATACACAAGGACCTGCCATGACTTCTTATCTTAGAACGAATAATTTCTGGCAAGTGGTAATACACCAGGTTTCTCATCTTTTTAAGAGCAGAGCTGTTGTACAAAGCGCAAGTTCGCTGTTGCAGGAAAAAAGTTCCAAGAAAATGCTGGAGCGCTCCTGAGCGCGTGCCTCGCGGCGACCGCCGAGTGTTTCCGGCACGCGCAGTGGCTTTAGCAAAAAAAAAAAAAAAAAACTGCACAGAACCACGAGGAGCGTGAAAATGCCGAGCGCGCGTTAGCGCGTGCCTCGCGGCGACCGCGATTCGCAGGCTCGCGGGAGTGGACTTAGGAAAAAGAAGAAAACACTCCAACACTGTCGTCAAGCGCTACCGCACCGCAGTGCTTGGCATAAGGAACATGACGATATCGGTGCATATGACAATGACTATTACTAGCACAGTGCAAAGCAATGACGGAAAGGTAAACAAACAGTTTCAAACTTGTATAAATGCGTGGTGATGTGTCCTTCAGTGCTCACGTGTAAAGAAATCCTGCACCGTCGCTATGGTTCAAGCCTTACGAGACTTAGTGCAAGCTTCGCCAGTTGAGCTGGTGGATGTGTAGAATGCTGAGGATGACTTTGCATCCACCACTCGCCGCGAAGAAGACGACGACGTCTTGTATGCATATGACGACGATTACTAGCATCGCAACTATGCAAATAAACAACAATACTGAAACTTAACTATGTGTCCGGCAGGGCACGATCGTGCGTGGCCCTACACAATTTGTCGCAATACTGGTCATGTTAGTGCTTTCCACAGCTTCTTGTAACTGTTTTACTTTAATGTGAAACTAGCAACAGTATACAATCGCGGTGAAAGCGTACAAACTACTTACGTCACTCAGGGGGCACAATGATACGAAGGCAGTGTATCCACCGTCTTTGTCAGCCTGTAAAATGTACTGAAGAAGTCAACTCTCAGTAGATTTTCACTTGCTACTTACCACAGAATTTGTCGTCCAGATGATCGGCCAGGAGTACTAATTTTTTCACCTGTTCAAAGTACGCGTAGAGGCTTCAAATGCGCGCAGAAATCTCTTGCCGTCGACACCCCGGGTGCCTGCTCACCAAAAATACTGTTACGCAGAATTCATTAAATTCCCTGCAAAAAGTACGCTACATATGCCGTGCTACGCAGGAATCATCATGGAGAAGGGGAATGAAGAGAACGCTGACGGTGACGCGCGTGCCGCTCGTTCCCCGGCTTGCGCGGTGCCCTCTTCCACCGTGTCTTTTGTAATAACTAGCCTGTAAATAAGTATTGTAATACTTCCTTTGTAAACACCGCTCTACCCTAGTATCATTTCGTGAAGGTTGCGGAGTTCATCCCTATTATGGTCCCGGCTAAGCTTCGTCTCGGCTATTGAACTTCGCTTAAAGGCTCATGGATGGCGTCGGCCCGCCCCAGCCCTAGTGAGCCACGTACGCACTATTCTTAAGACACGTGTACCCACCCTATGACTTGACGCGGCCAATCGACGTGACCAGCCGTGACATGAACCGAAGACGAGGCCGTTCCCCCGACCAAGATCTTCGGCGCGTCTCCGAGGCCTTTAAACGTTGCTTCACTGCGTCGGCGGGCTTTGCTGCTCGTGGTCAGTGCTCACGACGACCATCATCCTCTTCTGCAGCGAGGACATTTAGAAATTTCTACGGCCTCGACCGTGTTTCCAAAGGCTTCGCTGCACAGAGCACCCACGTGACCCACGTGACATGTGTGATGTCACTACGCGCGCTATTCTTTTGAGAGCCTGCTAATACAAGCCCACAGTTCGGGCTCTGTGTCCTCGATGTAGAGTAGTGAGTACTGGCGCTGACGGCTTGGGTTCGAGCCCCAGCAGGTCTATTTCTTAGTTTTTTTTTCATTGCCTACTTTTTTTACCTTTTATTTTTTTATAAGCTCGAATCTACGCGTTGTTTTTGTTAATAACGGTGATTTAGTATGTTTTAGTTCGCTTTAGGTTTGGGGCGCAGCGAATGACCACGTTAAGTTACCATTCTTCATCGCGCGAACAGACATTTCACATGGGTGCTCTGTGCAGCGCAGCATCTTGAAATACGCGACCGGGACGGCACTTTCGACGACGGGGATGTGTCACGGGAAGAAGAAGAGGAAGAGAGCTGTTTCCAAACACCGGAGAAGAAGGGGAAGAAGAGCCAGCTGTGCGAGCTCTCTCATGGCCGACATCGTGCATGTAGTGTAAATACATCACTCACATTTTCCACGGTTCATTTCCTATGTCCTGCCGCCACGCAACAATACCTTTAAGGCACTCGTGGCGTGCAATTATAATTCGGCTGTAGCGTGTTGTAAAGATGTAACGGTGCCGTGAATTTCACGGGAAATCGGCTTAGGACGCTGCCTACTGCCTACACCGAATAATTCGAATTAATACAGCCACTCTAAATTCATAACAATAGACTCATAAGAAAAGGTGAAAAATTATACTCAGGAAGAGATCTATAGAAGTAAGCCAATGAGAAACCTGTCGGCTGTCAGTCACCATTGGCGTTGGCAGCGAAACACAGCCTTAAACCGATTTACCGAAAATTCAATGACACTGCAGGAAAGAGACACCGACACGGTTAGCTTTTTTTTCAGCATTTTCTGTGAGAAAAATTGATTTGTTAAAGACTTTTGAAAATACATACATTCTATCATGCCTCTATTGCAGCGCTGCCTTGGCGAAAAGGAAATATAGCGTCGCGAGCAACGGTAGCATGCTCTCAACCGAAACTGGGGAGAAATGCTATTGAGAGCAGTGCAAAGTGCACTCGTCAGAGGGCGACAACCGAACGAAAAAAAGAGAAAAGATGTAAAAAAAAAAAGATTATTCACTGCCTTCCTCGGTTCGAAGTCACTCCGGTACTCTTGTGATTTTTAGTTTTTCTCGCGTAACGGGTGCTTGTGAGGGAAACACTGCTTGGTACCTCAAGCGTATAAGAGCGATACATTTCCTTGTCTGTTCAAACTCGTAATGGTTATCTGCTCATGTAGTGCGCGTGTATTTCAATGAAGGCACTGGAGATGTGAGTGTGAACAAGCTGCGCTTGAAAGAGAAGCCGCGAAGGAACAAAAGAAGCGGGGCGATCGAAAAAGCTGTAACGAGTTGGCAGATTGAGCTTCCGCATGAAAGATCTGCCGCGGCAATTCATAGCTCTCCTAGAAAAATAAATCCTATGTCAAGCCAAAAAATGACACGTAATACATTCGTTCACTGTACACGGGGGCTTTCAACTGTTCGGTCAGCCTGCCAGCTCTCCTTCGCGTGATGGGATACAAACAGTCCGGTCAAACCTATGAGCTATGCCTGGAAGCGGCGATGACATCCTGCCAGTCATTCACGTCGAACGAAAGGAGCTTGCGTTCACGTCGAACGAAAGGAGCTTGCGTAAACTAAAAGTGATTAGTTTACGTAACAAGAATGGGTCGACTAGATTAACGTAGAGGGTGGGTGACGTGCCCTTTGGTGTTGTTTTTGCCTAAATGCTTTCACATGCACGAAAAAGTTGTAAGTGATCTGAGCTGGATGCCTAATGATGTATGAAGTATATTGCCGTAAACGATGTTGAGATCAGTCTTTCGTCGTCTGAAACAAGCAGCCTTATATGTATTCTTAATATCGTGACGACAAAGAACTATATGAATGTATTTGCGTATAGATGCTTGATTTCAAAGTATAGCTCACAAACACTGACACAGGTGGAGTATTGTTATCTTTTCGAATGAGGTGATGCTTTTCGCAAACAGGAGTGTTTTTACGCAAAAAAACTCCTGATCTGTTGCTCCGTTTCTTGTCGCAATTTGCTTCGTTAAGAAAAAAAGCTCACTGTGGTACGTGTAGGAAACAACGTTTTAAGCAACAAGTTAATGTATTTGCATAACGACAAATATTTGATTGTTAACTAGTTTGGGGGGGGGGCTGAAACGGGAGATTCGTGGAATAGAGGAGTGAGTGTCAAAACGAGAGGAGCTTAAAACACTGTACAAGACGTTATCACCGTGACATCGGTTATTGCGCTTTATTTTGTGCATCGTCACTTCTTTCGGACACTACGTGTGGCCGGATGAACCCGGGTGTCTTAATAAGGTTGCTTTCTTGCGCTGTGACGTGTGTAGGATGCTCATACGTTAACCGCGCTTTCATGTAACCAGTCAGAATATATATATTCGCGTCAATGTCATGGCGCGTCAATAGTGGGTTGTGGTTGTCCTAGGTTAGTGCGGCACTCATGTCTGCTCTCTTGGCATTGGTAGTTCGAGGGTATGGAAGCTGCCGTTGAGCTTGTAAGGTGGAGTTGGAAGCTGTCTACATGCGGTTTTATCTGTCTTCGGTGGTGGCGCATTAAGACATAGGATTTCTCGCATTCATTCATTCATTCAGTTCTGCTATGTTATAACTATTTTGATTGCCTTCCACATTCTAGTTGCGCAAAGTACACCTGCCTCCTGAACGCTCATGGTCATGCTCTCTGTTGCAGCCGTGCCCCCCAAAAAACTGCAAGGGTTCACTGGCTGCTAAACAAAATTCGAAAGTAGCACTATTTCAGCATGCCACTGTCGAAATGGGTAGCTCAAAGATGGAAGTCGTCAGGGAGGCCGTGAACTGCGCATGCTATTTATTCTATTCTTTCGCCCATGACAGATAAACTAAGGCTCTAGGCTTCCCCTAAGCAGTCAAGTAACGGATTACAGGAGCTAAACTGAGCAATGCAGTCGCAAACAAGGCTTCAACAAGTTCACTTCAGATACCTTCAAGCGTTTATAGACGTTCCAGTCGACAAAAATTTAGATGCGAAAAATTACATGGAATTTATCTCTCCTTATCTTATTATGAAATCAAACTATATCACTACATCTGTGGATTCTAGCTGTAGATAGTTTATTAAGAACTCCGTGTTAGACTTCTTGTCATTCGTGGTTAGAGAAGCCCATAGTGTAGATGATATTGTGCGTAATACACCAGCAATTACTGTTATTTTCCCAATTAATTTTGTCTTTATGATACGGCCATTCTCCACGATAGCCTCTCGTCACAACGTCACAAACTTGTACGGGTAATGACCAGTGCCGTAGCTCCTAATCTGCCTGCCGTGTGAGCTCAGCACAGCAAATTTGTGCCGCACTCACTGTACCGCATCACATTGACGATGAACGCCTTGCTGTGAAATAGAACATACCTATGAACAGGTAGAGACCTATGGAATTTACCCTTCCCGTATTTCAGTGCAGTGTTTATAGAGCGTATAATAGAATACTAGCACTTTGTTTTTATTCTTTCTTGTTATTTCAGGAAGGCTGCTTCGTGACGGCAACTTTGGTTTCCTTTTGGAAACTCTGGAAGTTTGCGCTTTTTCACAGTCGAAAAACAATTTCGCTTTATGTTTTGCTGCGTACAACGTCGTTTCCTCGGGGGCGCTGGCTCATAATGAATTGTTCAAAGATTTATGTGGCTGTTAGGGAAAAGCCCTCCTAAAAGCTGTACATCGGGTGTGACATGCATGTGTGTCTGCGTGCACCGAAAGGCATCCCGAAGAACTTCGAATTGCTCGGTCTCGGACATACTCATCTTTTAACTGATGAGATTTAGGGATTTATTTTGAAGGTATTAGCGCACAGAAACGGGGACAAAGAAAGGAACACACGGACAAGCACCTTTGTCCCCGTTTCTGGTTTTGTGATGGTTTAGGGACTTCCTGGACACTCCTTTTCAGCCGTATTAGATTCCGCTCACGACGTAACGGAAAGTGCGCTTTAGTCGCGAACACGATGCTACAGGAATGACGGAAGAACTGGTTCCTTGCACAGGATAGTTTGCACGTACAGAACAAACAATAGTCGAATGGGCCATGACCTAAAGGGTGAAATGTTCTAGTTCAAGGCGATTTTCGCACTTTGGTTTCATCAGATATACCGGACTGTGGCATCGTGCTAAAGCTTTGCCAACAAGAAACACGGCGGAAAGTTCCTGAGCTCTTCGAAAATGCAGGGATAATAGCTAGCGCAAAATGGTAGGCTCAGATCTGGGGCTGCATATGCGGAAGCAGCGCATCGGCTACGACGTGAACCAAAGGCTTCTCAGCATTTACTGTTGCCACATAATTTAACGTCGTGCTCACAAATTTTTGTAACTCGTGATCATAGGAGACGCCCCTGCCGCAGCCGAGAGCTCAACTCGTCACTTCGTGCGCACGTGACGTACGAGATCATCAAGTTTTGAGTTGTACGAATCCGATGCGGCAAGGTGCAAGAACATTCTTCCTTGCAGTTTAAGCGGTCCACAGTTATCGAAAAACATGGCACAGCGGTAGTGTTTTTGATAGAAGCCAGAAGCGAAAACCGCAGACTGCACAGCGTTAGGTCAACTGCTAAATAAGCAACAGTGGGCCCATCTAATCCACCCTGTCATTTTTTCGAACGCTTAATCTTAAACGTTAAAATTTGGAACGCTTAATCCTTACGCGCACTCCGTGTAAAATTTGCGAACATTAAAAGCTTGCAATGCGAAACAGTCCGTGGAACAACAAATTCTGGTTATTTCTAGTTCGGTTTTGCAGAACGTACATAGCCGTTTTGCTTGTCCGTACGCGTTAAGTAGTAGCCTGTTACATAGTTTCGGTTTCACGCCTGAGTAGGGATATGAACAGCGTGACGCTTCACTGGTACTTCGCGTCAACACTGCAACATGTACGGGGGCATATGCAAGGACAACGACGACGACGGACTCCTCTAGGGCACAATGCGACGCGTTACAGCGGCGCTAACACACGTCACTCTCGCCATGCTCGCTGGGTAGCATGCAGACGGACGCTCGAGGATCCACAAAACGCACAACGGCTACCTATACTGACAGTATACACACCGTTGGAACACTGTTACGGGACGTTGCTTAAACCAAAAAATGGGCCGTGGGCTTGGGGAGGGGGGGTAGGGTTTAAGAAAACAATCTTTTTCTGCTGCTTCTCTGTGCATAGTACTTTTGAGATCTGTGTTTCAGTAATTCAGACTATTTTCTTAGCGCGCGCAGTATTATACGTGGCCTATACAAATATTCCAGAAATTCAGTGCTTCTACCCGGAGCCGAGGCTCGCAGCGAACACTCAGAAAAATGCTGCAATGAGTGATTGTAAAACTTCATAGCGATTAGCCGCGGTAAATTCTTGTTCCACTTAGAAAATGCAGGGTATCTGTCCTTGCTTGCAGTTTACTGTGCGCGCTTCCTTGCGTTCTTTGTTTAGCAAGGCAAGACAGTGTCAATATTATCATCATTCTCACGTGGCGCTCGAGACGGGTGCTGTTTAAACAATGTAATCTCCATCCAAAGACTAAATTATGAGGTTTTTATGGGACCTTCATTATTTTTAAAGGAACGAACTTCAAACTCAAGAAGTAAAAACAAATGCCAAGTAGTTTTAATGGGGCTGCAATCTCTAAAAACAGCCTGCGATCTCGGACTAACAGAGCTCAAGTTTGCAAAGGTCATGTTCGCCTTCTTAAAAAATAAAAACTAAAGCTGGATCTTCCCATGTCTATAATAAAAGAGCGAGGTCCTGTAGTGGGCTGCGGTTCTTCGTAACTCGCAAGGGAGTACCGTTTTGATTTGAGGAGGCACTTCGTCATGCTGTTGCTAGGGGCGTTCGCACCGCTACTTGGCTGCCACTGTTCTTCTCTTTGTTCGTTATGGGAGCGACTCCTCCGCCGTATTAAGAGACACCAATTGAATTTATAGTGAGGCTACTGTAGCTGTCTAAACACGAGTTCTCGGCGAGAAGACAATTCTTCAAATTCGAAATGAATAGGCCGGAGAGAGGGAGGGGGGAAGCTGACAAGGTCCTCCAAACTTCGCCTCTTACCACAGTTTCTTATTCGGCCCTTCTCGTGTATTTTGCAATTCAGCCACAGCACAGTTAAGACGGGCTCAAAAGCTGGCTTGCGAAATTGCGAACGACGCTTTGTAAAAATCGATTTTAGTGCGACTGCATGTTTCATGTAATTTCGCCAGCAGATATGTTTCAAAGAAAACTCAGAATTGTTGAAACAGATTCATGTTAGTAAACAAAAAAGGAAGTTTTAGTCTTGCTCAATGCCGTGCTGCGCTGCCATGCGTGCCTCTGCATTTAATTCTGGTACAGTCGGTTCCGTCTGGTAGACTAAATAGAATGATGTAAAAATACTTCACAAGCAACATAAACTTCATTCTGTTCTTGCTTGCCTTTGTTTTATTGGGCCTTAATGCGCGTTTTTTTATCATCGTGCCTCTGTAATTTAATCATTAATTCCTTTCTACGAAGTACGCACACTGACTATGCACTTGTCTCCAGTTTATATCGTTGCTTCGCTTGTATCGCAGCCTCGCTTGCCATACACACTGAACCTGGACATTTTACTTAATTCCAGACCATTACTTATTGCCCCACACAATGGGCCAGGGCAATTACTTCTAAATGAAAAAAGGCAGCATCTCCACTCCCCGGATGATGGCGAGGGTGCGGAAGTACAGGACCCCGAGTGACATCCGATTTGCGCCCCGACCGTCATTCGATTTCAGCCGTGAGTTGAACCTTGATTATTCCCTAAATGAAACTGCAACTCACGGCTCAAATCGAATTTCGCTTGATTTTCGCTTGATGGTGGTGTGCGCGCGGATGGATGCAAACGGACATTGAGAGGCCCTAAGGTACTCCCCACCTTTACAGGCGAGGCAGTAAGCCGTTTGACTTTGATGTACTAACTCACGTTCGTAGCCCAATGGGTAAGACCACTGACACTGAGTCTGTCTGGTCTACCAGGCACAGGCTCGAACCCTGCCGGTGGCTGTGTAATTTTTTGCGATTGTGAATGCTATGCGCACGGACCCGACGGACATTGTGCGGTCCTAAGGTACTCCGCACATAATATAACAAAATTGAGTTGGAGATCACCGGCCTCGAGCGACTAAAGGAAAGCTCTCCTTGTTTTCAGCTAATTATAAAACCATAGGAGATGCGATGTGACGCAATACTTCGCCCAAGTTTTTGATGGACGTTGCGGCTAAAACAATAAATACGGTATGACAGATTTGAAATTTACCCTGTTCTGAGCTATGTAGATTGGTCGTGTGACTATTGCCTGAGAAAAAAATAACCTCATTATCAGCAATCAGGGCTTATCAAACACTCATCGATTCGTCGTCCAAACGATACAATTTTGCTGCAGCCAATACGTCGTACGAAATTGTTTATCTGACTACGCATAATTTCCCATAAAGATACTAGAATACAGTGCACTGTAAAGGAGTTATTAAATTATAATGAGGCTTTTGATGCATCCTGCCTAAAAGCTCACACAATATTAAAAAATGTCGAAACTGCTGTCAAAATGTCTGACCCCACATCCCTCATTCTTTTCAGTTTTCGGCCTAGAGTATGATTAAACGAAGCTGCCTATTCGTCTGTATCACAATCGTGATGTGAAATCCTTTAGAGTGCCTATTTTGAGACATTACGAAATGTCAGTGAAGGCCGCATTTCGAGTGTCGGTGTTTGCAACTACCCGGTAACGATTGCCACAAAACAGGAAAAGCAGCAGAAAATAGCGTTACACTTATTGTTAAAAACATCATTCTACGTTTGCAAGCGGTAAACAGCATCAACAGTTACACGCATGCGCGAAAGACGCGCAGATGGTGCAAAAATATTGTAACGACTCGCCAAGGAAGGCTTACTAAGAGGAGGGGAGAACAGTTTCTGCATGCAAGGTACGGGTGAACAACTGAACTTCACATGCACGTTTTGTACTTGTGGTGACTCTAAAGTGATCCTAAGCTTTATACGGGAGCACTCTGCTGCGGCTAACACGTTCAGACGAAGGTCACGTGACACTCACAACTTGGCTATGTACATGGACATGGAAGGTGGGGGAGCGTGACGCCGAAAGACCCCTTACGAACCCTATGTTGGCTATTAATCCCCTCGTGCGACACGAACCCACGTATGCGGCCCGCTAGAAATACGAAGTAGTTGCAAGCAAATAGTTCAAGGGAAGGATTATATTTGGCTTGAGGCCATGAGAGGGGTGCATCTGCTATTTGAATTTTTGTCCCGCCAAAAGCAGTCGGAGGGCATTTCAAAGCAGTTCTGCACCCGCAGAGCGGACTTCTCTAGATTCATTGAGAGGTTTCACCCCCCGACAGAATGACGTTGTTTGGCAGCGCTAATTCTTGGCTTTTATCGCCGAGCTTTATGAACCTGCAACGCTAATTTTCAAGGCGAAAAAATATAGGCTTACGAGTAGACTGGTCAACCGTGTATGGCTTCCTTCTCTTTTTTGTCCACGCTTACTACGATTTGCAAACTACAAATGCATTCAGTCGTTGCTACCGTCACGATACGTTCTTTATAGGTTTGGAAATCACTACAATGTTTGGTGCTTCAGAAGGTTACATATCCAATACATAAGTGTTTTTGTATTATTGGTTGCAATTGGAGACGCTTATCAAAAGTCATATTCGGCTTGCTGGTGGCCCAATAAAGAGACGGGGGTCAGGTACAGACGCCATTTTCGCAGCCGAAGTTAGGGTTCTGGAAACGCAACCAGTAGACGGACCAGTCCCAAAATTTTGCCCCTACTCATCCACAAGGCTGAATGAAGGACTTCGTTGATATGAGCCAAAAAGTTGGCACAACAAAAGTTGCTTCCATAAGAATTAGCGGACCGGGAGACTGTGGATAGAAACAGAAACAGAGCAACTGCTCTAAGGAAGACGCAGCCCGGTGCTATGACCGGTTTTGGTTAGACTGGCATGGTTAACCATCATAGCTGCAAATGTAAATTAACCCGTTGCCTCCATTCGGGCTTGCTTTACCGCTGACGTTAAAGAGTATTGATGACACGGGAGTAAGTCTTTTGCGTTTACCACACCAACGCAATTCACGTGAGTACCTTGCTTGGTGTACTGCGGTGCATCGCGCAGGGCCTCCTCGGGCAGACTGGCTATACGTTTAACGGTAAACAGTTTGAAGGAAGAACCGATATGCAGAAACTGGCGTCACCCAATGATGCATGCTTTCCGGCTTACACTTTGCCTAGTCTTCGCCTTCGTGCGTATAATAACTGAATACACTAAGAGGCCCCCGTTCATTGAAGGAGGCGCATCAAACAGCACGCGTCATTTACGGCGGCGGGCTTGTCATAAACGCGGTATAATCCGTAGTAATTTAACAATTGTTTCCAAACCCCGTACGGATTTATTTTGTAGGCGGAGGACGGTGATAGCAAACGCTTATCATAAAAAGACTGCATCTGTCGATTTTAAAGCATGTTTTAACCTCTCGGTGTCGTCCTCTGTGACAATACCTCTGAGGTACTAAACGTTAGGACCACAGCGCTATTCCGTTTTCAATGACAATCAAAAGTAACAGAGTCCGGTAAACTCTTCACTCTGCTAAGCTGTCCAGGAGTTAAGCTGTTTGCAGCGAGAGACAGTGCCTTATAATCCTCTCAACTGATCATTACGTTTTCTTACAGCCATGTGGCTGCATTCGGGATGATTTTTTTTTACATCGCAATACATATTCTTTATTCGAAGTGCTTTTCATAGCGATGAGCGACATGGTTTTCCGCGTGAAATTATGTTGGCATCCCAAGTGCCACCGAGACCGAGCAACCAAAGTAAATCATTGTCCATTTCAGTGCACTTTTTACCAGCGCTCGGAAAGAGTATCAACAAGGTGTTATTTTCGCGTATGTAGTGCAAGCGCAAGAAAAATTAGCAGCATTTTGCTTATTTGCTCTGTTTGATACGGAGACACATCTACGGGACGCATGTTTGTACAGTTGCGTTCACGATGCGTGCAAGTAAAGCCGGTGCATCTTCTACTTGTTGAACATGTAGCATTTGAAGTAATGGTCAGTTGATATTCATGAGGTCATTTCTTTCAATGAATTGGCCGCAGTCGACAAACGCTTATTCTTCCTGTTCGGAGAACTCTAAACAAATCTACAGGTTAGTTAGTAGATGGTGTTCGGTGGTGTTTGTAAAAACACCACCGGAGCGTGTAGCATGTATTTACCAATGCACGTATTTGCAAGGAAACAGTGGGCGCTAAGGAGGTAAAATTATGCGAAGTGCGTTAAGGTTTCTCTGCAACCACATTCATCCTTGCCCTAGAAGACGGGTTATGCTTAAAAGCATTTACCATTGTCCAAAGGCCTAGAATGACGCTATATCCCAACTACTGAACTCATACCTCACTGCAGTACCGGTGTGAATACCTCCGATTCGAGTCTCTAGCAACCACAGGTCGTGTGAAGGTTGTACGTACAGACGCGATTGAAACAGCAAATAAGATACGAAATAAGTAATGATGCCGTTAAAACGCCATTAGGGATAGATCATCACATTGTGCCTACGTCTTACTACACGGGAACCTAAAAGCACGCTGCAACCCTGCTACGGTGGCCACTCTTTATCGTACTATCTGTTAGCCTTGTTACGAATTTCGTATACAATTTTACACAAGCGCGAACCTCGCGAAAGCGAGCCTGTCTGCTGACACGCTGAGCAGACTGTTCCTTGCTTGATTATACCAGGCCACATTTGCCACAACATTCATACACCTACCTTATTCTTCTTGAGCTAGTAAAGGAACCATTACGCTGGAGGGAATGGCCTGACAACCATCGTCAAATTAGAGACTTCCTCGTGCCTGTATTCTGTAACTGCCAGAGGCCATCTTCACGCAAGGGGCGGACAGGACCAGACAGCCAAACTCTAAAACTCGGGAATGGTGGGACTGCGCAGCAAGAAACAAGGCGAATTTCAAACTTTGGCGATGGATATGGCGTACAAAACGCCTCAACATGCAACAAAGCTCATCCGTACAAAGGCGCGAAGCTTGGCTGGCTCAGAAGGCAGCCAGTGGCATACACTCTTGCTTCCTTCAACTAGAAAGTATACGCTCAAGGCCATTAGGGTACCTATGCACAGATTCTCTGCCCCCTTTTCCTTCTCCAAGAGTGATTTACGAACCGAGGAAGGCACTACGTACTCTCTCCGCCTCCGTCGTTCGCTTTCTAGAGTGAAACTGCGTGCGTCCCTCTTACAGCGCTAGGGCAAACTCCAGATGGGTTCGGTATCAGGTATAGATATCGCTACGCTGTCTGCCTTGCCCTGCACTGCCGAGACGGTCGTAAGTCCTCCCGTCGATCGCGCGATCGTCTCGGTCATTGCCACAGTCGTCCTCGGAGAAGTGCATTGTTGCTGCTGCCTCCGTTGTGAGCAGTGCAGCGGCTCCTGGATGGTGGTCTCGGTCGAGGATCCCGATGAAGACGTGCCGCCACCACTCGACGAGCTTCGGCGTGTCAAGGAGATCGGCGGATTCTCGGTCACGTCTGCGTCGGCTAGACAATTTTCGCTGTAGCTCCGCGAGCCGCTCGAAGACAGCTTGCGAGCTTTTGCCAAGTCGCGGCGTGCTGAACCCGCGGCCGCACCGGTGTCTTCCTTGATGGTGGGTAGGCACGGAGTGGAGGGCCAGCCCGCGATGTGGGAGGCGGACGACACCGACGCCGTGGACGTCTGCTTCTTGAGCAGCGTCGCCGCGGGGCTGTACGCTGGAGGAGGCTGCCAGAGGCACTCGTTGGAGAAGGACGTCTCCTGGAGCCTGTGGTGGTCGTCTTCGGGCTCACACTCTTCATCGAGGCTTCTCCAAGCTCCAAGTAGCCTTTGCTTGTCGTTTCCGAGGGCTGTCTGCCCGGAGAAGAAGGTGCTGTGTCGTTGCCTGGACTGCCAGAAGGCTCGCCGCTTGAGAGCGGCTCTGGACGAGCCAGATCGGAGGTGCTCGCTGGCGCCGCTGTCGGTAAATGCCGCTGGCTCACCGGATTCTTCCCCATGGTGGTTCTGCAGCACGTATTTCTGCTGCCGGTGGTACCGAGGCACATCTAGGGAGGCGAATCGGGCCAGCTTTGGCCGCGAGTCCGTTGTCCCTGCTGCTTGCCTGCTGGCCAGGCTTCGCAGGAGCCGGTCGTCCCGGAGGCTGTGCTTCCGTCGCAGGTGCCGCCTTCGACCTTCTTCCTGCGAGCTGAAGGGCGAGGGCGAGGCGGTCCTGGCGTGGTGTCTGCGAAGCTCTCCACCGAGGGTCAAATTCCTGGACAGGACTCTGCTCCACGACAGAGGCTCGTAGCTCGAGTGCCTCCGGCTGGCGGGACTCTGCTGCTCCTCCTTGACCTTCTTCTCGAACTCTTCGACCAGCATCTGCACCTCCCAGTCGTCCGAGTTGGTCGAGGTGGGAGGCCTTGGGTACGTAAGCAGAGGCGAGGTGACACTGCCCGTTCTCACCACGGGCGGGCTGAACTGGGACGCGAATTCGGGAAGCGTACTGCAGCTGCCCCCACTGCTGCTCATTCTGCCTATGCTCAGCTGGTCGATGCTGGTAGTCTTGGAATGGTCCTGGCTCGCAGGGAACTCTAGTTTCCACAGGTCCTCGGGTTTTAGTCTTGCGGCCGCCACCTGTCACCGCGAAGAACCGGCATTGGTGTCAGTTAGGTGAGACTACAAATAAAACCACGAACATAAAAGACAAGAAAATAACAGCTGTAATCTATGCCCTCCGTGTTGGCTTAAAAACTATGCGCGAAATGCGATGAAAGACTGTGCACCAGCCACGAACCAGGGCAAACAACGAAGAGCTGTTAGCACCAAGTTAGCACTAGTTTAGCACTATTTAGGGGCAATTTGTTAAAGCGACATTTTAAAAACACTTACAAGATTTAGTGATGATGAATATTTTGACCAGAAAGAAAACACGTAGGAGTCGAAAGCAGCACGTTTTTCATCGTTAGCATCGTCAAGGGAAAAAGGTAGCACGCTCGAAGATGTGCAAAAAGAAAAGGGGGCCGGTCTAACAAACCTGGCCCACGCGAGTGACGCTGTATGCGGTTTAGCCTCACAGACTCGGTTAAATATGTCATCTTCCGCAGCAGTCCAACCTGAAAATTAAGGTTTGAATGGCGGAATGAAATTTCAGCAATACGCCATAACACCTTCCTAATGTTACAATAGTATGGACTCCCGGACACGACTCTCTTCGTTTCAATCAGCGAGCTAACGCTGTCGCCCGAGCCCATGCTTCCCGGGCGCCACAGGAGGATTATTACCCGGGGCGCATACTGCTGTGATACAACTCCATTCTACAGCACACGAGACTCACCCGACGAGCCTTTCCTCCTCCGTGCAACGAGAGAAGAGGCGACATCCTGGCGTCAGCTACAAACAAACACCTTCCCCACACCTAGGAAGGCTCCACTCCATGTACACTAAAATTCACACTTAAAACAAATGCCCTTCCTGCCCAAATGAGTATGCATCCCTTTACCGCTTACGTGGGCCTGACCCGACATTCTGAATATTCCCCGAATACCCATCCCAACTCTTGAGCAGTGGAAAGCTGCGTTGCTCCGCTCGGACCTGGAAGACCAGCGACAGCTGGTACGACGGGCCAAGAGTGCAGCCAGAGCTACAGGGGCCCTGGAATAGGGGCACCTACCCTCCTTAACCAAACGAAACCCTTTCGTAAACAGCGTAAAATAAAGTTTTCATCTTCCTCCTCCTCTCCATCCCGCACAATGCCAGAGAAATGTTTGGCCTGGCTTCTTTGTTCCGTAGAATTGGTTGAGGTTGGTCTGTGCACCGCGCATTGTGCCTGCAAGCTCCCAGAGCCGATGATGACCGCTCACATGCGTACATAGCTCTCATCACGCGGCCGCATAAATAGAGTTGACTGGTTGTTTTGTAGCCTTGAAGGTTAAACCCCACAACTGCGGCGACTAAACTGTATCAATTACTAATAAGAATTTCCCAAAGCATATGTTATTGCCTTAGGAAACATGATAACGAGCATTATAGCCAGCATTTCCCAAACTTTATAACTCTGCTCGCGCAAATAAGGCTCCAATCTAGAACGCCTTTTCATTCTCGCTATCGCTCCCTAAAAATCAAGGCCCTACAATGTCGGAGAACTGGCTAAAGCGGAAAGGCTATACGACGAGAATTCCACTCACTTGATTAGAGTTGTGTAACTTTAGAATGTGTTTAATTCAGAGGCATGCATTGAGATCGACTGGTAACAATGTAAGACAGGTATTAGTTCATACAGCCGCAAAAACTATTGTCATTAGTAGGAGAATATAAGGTAGCAGCCACAGGTGGTTTCCCCTCACTATTCATTATGGCACTTGCAAGTGAACTGCTAAACAACTGCGATTTTTTGTCCACTTATTAAGCTGTAAGCCAGAAAAAGCATGCCATTAATGTACCAGAATATTGAAGTTGCTGTGGCTTTGAAAAAACCTCTCGCTACCTTTGCGAACGCCATAGAATGCGCTGG
This sequence comes from Haemaphysalis longicornis, assembly GCA_013339765.2. Lineage (NCBI taxonomy): Eukaryota > Metazoa > Arthropoda > Arachnida > Ixodida > Ixodidae > Haemaphysalis > Haemaphysalis longicornis. The sequence goes on along the minus strand of CM023453.1, from coordinate 26,452,123 downwards.
TGTCGTTCGGAGGAAGGCCTCCATCCTTGCCGTATCGTCTTCGCGATCAAAACTAGGAGGGAGGAGGGGGCACCGTGAATGGACGATGCCCAAGATTAGCCATCAAACAAGTTTCGGTTTCGGTTTCGCTTCTGTAAAACAAACCAATGGCGTTGTTGGATGGGCATTCTCAATATCTCAGTAATCATCGTAACGCGCTTCTGCCATGTTGTCGGCTGTAAAATGCATAAGATAAGCCTCCAGGACGGCTTGAAATCGTAGCATTCACTAGCCGAGGCCTACGCAGTGCATGAACGCCCTCCGCGTCCCCGCAGACGCTAAAATGCCATGCGCTTTTCCCCTTATATTTGGAGCTTGCCTCACTCATACCTGTATCGAAAAAGCGTGTTCGCACCAGGCCAAGGATCTGTTGATTCTTGGCCTGTGCCCACTGCCCGCAAGCAGTCGGTGCTTATGGCAACACCACGCCGAGAACTCGCTAGCGCCCCAGTGCCAGCCTGCGCGCGTTCTGTGAACTAGTTCGTGGAGCAATGAACGTTGCGGCCCAAAAAAAAGTGAACTCAGTATAGAAAACATCGGCGGAAAACAAAAAAGTTAACTTAAAAAAAAGCACGTACCCGCGGGGGATTCGAACTTGTGACTTGCAAAACAATTGCGCTGACATACATAGCGCTCCAAACCACTCGGGCCACAGGCGATCGCCTGCCTACCTTGGAAATATAAAGTATGTAATGTATGACCAGTTTACACTTTATTTAGTTTTAGCATTCCAAGCCGCTTAGGTGACTATTTGTTGTTTTGCGCTCGTGCAGTAAGCGTCCCCCAAGTTTCTAAAATATCTCACGTCTAGCAATTGCATTTCTTAGACGTAAAAGCATTCGCAAGATGCGTAGTCGTGCTGCTGGCCACTGTGCTTGTTCGCCCAGCGCAAAAAAGTGCTTCCCGCACCCTAGTTTTACGCTGTACGGTAAAGATATCAGTTCATTTACTTCCTTTGTACCTATATTGACTTCGCTGACTTTCTCCAACAGCCATCGTAAACGAGTTGTGTAGGTGTGGTCCTTCAAAACATTCTTCAAGGAATTTTGACACGAAGCAATCAGTATGATTGCACTGAAAAGCTCCACGAGCACACTCTTGGTGTTCCGAATTCGTTCCTCGTACGATGGACCCCTCCAGTTAAAGGCTCTCTGGAAAAATTTGGATGACGATTGAGTGTTCCATCCGAGATCACCAGGCAACATTGCGACGACAAAGATACAGCATGGTGGCGTTATGATAGCATTGCGTGATTGTGACAATATTGCTAATTTTACCGTAATATGCAGTTTAGAACTTTCCTGGAACTAATGGCGATCCCCCAGTGTCTTCCTTTGTGACACGTGGTTCATCTACGTGGTTGAACCGGCCGTTTGCCAAAGGCCAACAAAGGAAATATTTGTAAGTACGCCCTGCACTTACTTTTTAGGAGCCTGGTTTAAAAACAGTGAGTAATCATGCTTTATCCCAGCCAGGGCATTTATAATCGACGAAGACGGACCACCTTGTGACTCCCCGAATTCTTACACCACGGTCCTACTCTGAATGCAATCTCAGTCTGGTGAGCTAACACTCCGTCATGGAATGCAGCAGACCTATCGGAGGCGGTATCGCACGCCAGCTTTCAACCCGAAGTAAGTTCTTATTATACGAATACCTGACAGCAACAAATGCCGTTGCTTTTACATCACACTGGAAACTGGCGACGTGTGCTTAAGGGAAAGCCAAGTGAATGCCCAGTTATGGAAGGCCGTTTTCCACGCGCGTTGTATTCCTGAGCAAGGGACACCTTGACAAAGAGGCTCACGGGCATCAAGTGCCTTTAAACATGCTCCGCCAGTCATTTAACAAAGTTTTCAAGTTAGTTCCTCCCAAAAGGAAACCAAGATACGACGGAAATGCAGTTGCACTTAGGCTCGGCCTCAATATGGTGGTTGGCCAATATGGTTCGCCAAGCTGCTGAATCATCATTTTTTCTTTCAGCGTAGCGTGGCACAGCCCAGAAGAAACAGCACAGCGCTACCTGTCCATTGCTCTGTTGTGTTATTTCGCGCTTTAGGATATACCCTCTACCATTTCAGCTCCCCCGACCGAGCAAGAGAAGAGAGGGGAACGGGAGATCTCCGGTCCCCGAGTGGCAACCGCGCCACATACCCCGCACAGGGCGGAGTCGGAGGCCGTGGCGAGTGACGATAGCGAGGGCTCATGCCACGACGCGCTGTGTGGCGTGCGGTGGTTGAGAAGGTGCCGGTGGTGCGAGGAGCGCGCGTTCGGGACGCTGGTTCGGGGCCACGAGTACAGGACAGGCCGGGCTCCTGCTTCCCTGCGTGCTGAGCAGGCGTGCTCGGGGGGTGGTGGTGGTGCCACGGGGCCAGCGCCCAGGAGGCGTCGGGCCTGGCCCTCCTCATCCTCGTCCTCGTCCTCCTCGAGGAGGGGATCGGCTCGTGCACTATCCACGGACTCGTTCTGTGAGGACGGGGAGGGAGGCAGGGCGGGGCACGGGGCAGGCTACTCACTATACCACTCTTGCTCCTCTCCGTCTGGTCCTAAGGCCGAGTTCGAGCAGCGTTCTCATTTGTGAGCATTATGGCAGCGATGTGGATAACTGTGATTTGGTAGGTAGTCGACTCGGCTTCCCTTGGCATGGTCCTTGTGGGGAACAGTACTTATATGTTTGGGCTAAAAGGCTTGTGAGGGTGGCTATGCCGTAGTGTATCCTACAATCCCTGCCGAGGGTGTTTTTGCACTGTTGTGCCCGACGAATTCTTCACAGGGCATGCGTCATACGCCCGCAGCTAATATCGGAGCAAGGCCTAATGGCGGTCACATGAGAGGCAATCGGCTGGAGTAGGCAGTCGTCCACGAACAAGGCCGTAGGGGGAGACAACCGATTTTTATGGAGTGCCTGTCGTCTATCTCATATGAAAGCCAGCGTTTGGTATACTGGGGTAACCACAACGAATTTCTGATAAAGTGGCGGAAATAACTTTAATTTTGACCTAAAGTTTCTGAAGTTCGAAAGGTGGCGACACTTATTGTCTAAACGTGACACTACGTTACGTGTCCAAAAAAACTCCGCCGATTTCAACGCGTGATTCAAAAACCGCATGACGGAATAGGAAAGGTTACACATTACTGTTATTTCAGCCGGGGACAAGTTCTTAAATACCTTTTTTTAATCTCACGTGCAGTCAAAAGTGTGTTACCGTACAGCTCACTGCCACAGTTGCCAGCATTCCTTTTGGCGGGACACGTATGGCTGGTAGATCTAAAAATTCCGATTTTAAACGCTCTAGGGCGACAGCAGCAAAACCGTTTCGGGTTAGGGTTTTGCACCTGGCTTGTTTTTGTTACTGTACAAAGTGATCGTCTCGTGCAACCTGGGGTATCCTCGACAAACAGGGTCACGTAAGACAACGCCGCTTAGGCCAATCGGCCTGTGTCCTGTAAAACAACTTCAAAGCCACGGAGTGGTGTGCAGCTAAAACAAGCATAGTGCGCCCAGTATCAACAGCAGTGTGCATCGGTACTTCTATGCTTACGTGCGTTTTCGTAACTTTCAGTTTTTACCGCACCATTCTTACTGCTGTAAAATGAATATGCAGTACACTTAAGCGCAAATAGTTCGTTCGGAAAGTCTATAAGCACTGCCTAATTTGCGTTTTCTCTTTCCGTCCTCAGCCAATCGCGCACCTCGGCTCATATGACATCATAGGTTCTGTTGCGGGAAATGAGCTAGTGGGTCGCATGGCAATTCCGTTCTTTCCTAGTTAGGTAGCTTATTTGAGCGAAGTGTGCGTTAGAAGTGGTGTCAGTATGATTATATCGTTAAGTAATGTTCTTTCATTTTGGATAAACAAAATATACTCCGCAAAAATCGGTTGTCTGACCAACCGAGTCATATTGGTGGGAAACAAAACCTGAATAATTCCATCGCGGAAAATCGGAATAGGCGACTCACCGGCCTTTTTCTCGCTGGGTCCTTATGACGCCACAGCGACTTGGTTGTGTGATTGGCGCTTACCGACCAAAGCCACTGCCAAGTAACATGTCTGTGAAATTGTAATGGTGGCTCTAGTTCAGGTTGATCTCGTCGCTTTAATACGAAAGAGCGGTTGATTTATAACTTGGTCTTCAGTATTTCCCCGATGATGTCGCTGCTGAAATAGTGCATTGCGAAATTTGAGCTTTCCTCTCTTTTTTGTTAAGACCCGTCTCTTGGGACCGGAATTGAGTTGAGTGAGACACCACGTTGTCATTTTTAAATTAAACAAAGTTTATTTTGTTTTCATGGCACCTTTAATAGGACAAGCTTTGCAGATGCTATGGTCGCAGTAGAAAGCTGCTCCTTTGAGCAAACAGCTGATTTCGCTGCGTTATTCCGAACTAGCCCTTTCGTTAGAGTAGATAAATGCTTTCGCCGGAGTGCCTCCGGGGTGGGTGGCAAAGCTTGAATCCCGGCAAGATTTAATCACTTATTTCGTAGTTTTAGGATTACAATAGCAGTAATAGTTTGGGACCATTGCAGTTTCCTTCCTTAACTACGCTAAGCAGAGATATCAAAGATGGCGCCCGTCGGTTCAGCTCGTTCCCTCAGGTTTGGCCCTCGAAGGCGAGATTCGCCATCGTTAAGCGCACTGAAAACAGAGTGGACTAAGTTACACCCGGCTTGGGATTGTAGGATGCTCTACGTGGGGGCGAGGAGGTGTCAAAATGCGTGATGTCGACTGTGGTATGATGCATTTGTCAGTGCAGTGCGTCGTGCATTTTTATGTTTGCCTATAGAGTTTTGCTATATGCATGCATTTGCGGTGAGAGTTCTTCGACGGATAAAATTATTGAAGTCACGTGTCGCAAGACTAGATTTGGTGGACACCAGTATTTTATAAGATCAACAGTGAATCAGGTATGAAGAACACTCACAGCAGATTGTTGTTCAAATTACTTTCCGGTAGTACTAAGGGACCGTCGTGTCAGTCAGGACATTGTGGATCACACTATGAAACCAGAACTACGACTCACGGGAAAGGAAGTGCACCGAGCCATGCATTTGTTTAAAATTGGGTCATGCACTCAAATTTAGCGTACATTTCATGCCGTGTATTTAGTCTTCGTTTAGCATTTCAAGAGATTGTAGCAAAATAATAACCACAAGATGATTTAGGAACAATGTTTTAGCGCGTGAAAAATCCTAGGAGCTGCAGTGGTTTACGCAACTCTTCAACTAGAAATTATCCATCCAAGAATTACACACTCCCGTATAGCATGTAATAACAGCTACATAAAACAAATTTGCTGAAAACGGTAAAACACAAAACGAAATACAAATCCAGTTAGTGCGGAATCAAGGTGACGTAGCCTTAAAAAAGCAAGAAAAAGTATACGAAAGAATATATAATTTGGTCATGGGAACCGATCTTACCGTCAACATGAGGTCATCTTCGTCTGACCAAGATAAACTTGTGTCGCTTAAGCTGCTTACTTCTTCTAGGTAGCTGAGCTCTTGCTCTCTGCGACATAGTTCCTGTTCCTGGAAGTCGGAAATTGCGTCAAACAGCAAAATATGTCAGGTCCAAACTTAAACACTGATTTGAATCTAACACTGGCCAAGAGTGACTCGTGCATCGGGAGCCGTATTCAAACATTGCAGAGCTTCAGCGAGCCTTTGGCATGCCCTAGTACTCACTTTTATCAGAAGCTTCCTTTGAAGATCACATATCACAGCATCCTTTCTCTTCAGATCATCTTCCAGCAGGGATATTTTAGAACGCAGTTCATCTTGGGTCTCATGCTAGAGAGGGGGATAAGAGAACATTTACTGGGGATGGCTCATGTTACCGAATATTGTATACAATTTTTTCAATTGAAAGAGAAATGTTACAGGGAAGTGGATGGTTCTGCGGCAGTAATTATCAGATTACGTCATAACTGTCATTTCAATCCCAATTGCAAAGCTGCACAGCCTCCGCTGCTTGACCCATGAGCAGTTTTAATATTACCTAGCTACGCACTACTCCACAGATGTTTTCCAGGTTATAAACACGTGCCCTTGTTATACGCGATGATCAATTACGAGAAACGTATGCACGCTAATTAATGTTCCTCTTTAGGGCCGCCATTTGGGAGAGTGCGTCAGCTAACATAAAACTTGCTTGTTTCAACTGTTGGGCTCACGATCTAGCTACGGTGCAAGCCAAGTATACCGAGACATAGAATTTTTGTAGTGCGCCACGTACCAGGTACGTCTTGAAGGCGATCTTGATGTGCTTCATGGCGGCGGCAACGTACTGTTCGATGCCATCCTCCTGGGTGAGAAGTTCCGACACTAGGCACTGCTCGAGACCATTTTCAGGTGATGGTCTTTCAATTATAACTTTACGAATTCTATTTCTCGGTGGGCCGCCATTGCCTTGAGGTTGAATTCCTGTAGTTCGGAATTGTGGCGCTGGTGGCTGTGGAAGGTGGTGCGACGCCGCGTCCGTAGAATCAAGCTCGACTGCCCCCGTCCTTTGCAAAAGGCTGCGTCTTGCCGCATGTCCTTCCATCGTATTCTTGCTCCAGAGCCTGCTGCGGAACGACTGGTGCGACAACGTCGTCGTCGTTGTCGTAGCCGCGGCTGTCGTTGCAACTAGCCTTGCCGCGACGTCCTGGTAAACGTGCTGCGGTGGCTGATGCTGGACTGGTAAATGTGGAACTTCCTTCTGCGTGTCCAGGCTCCCAGAGTCCGCTGAACTGTGCTGAGACTCTTCTAGCGTGCCAAGTCCTCCCCGGGGCTGAGCCCTAACAGTGCTTCCCTGAGAGGCCAGGACTGTCGAATTGGTCGACGTTGGCAAAACTGGTGACGTCGTTTGTTGTGCGGCGACATCGCTTCCCCTCCTGCCAGGAACCCCTCCTCCATCGGAGGTTAGTGTTGTCTTCCGTTCAAGAGGATCAGGCGTGGGGCTGGGGCTTCGGAAAACTTCGTCTTCTAGCTCAAACTTGGGCGACAACATCGTCCTCGACATTCCTTTGGTGCCCGCTTCGGCGCCCACCGGCTCTGTCCGTGAGGGTGGCCGCACGGGCGACGATTCTTCTGCGGGGTTTAGAGAAAGCGTGTCTGGACGCGGAGGCGAAAGCTTTGCGGACTTAACACTACTATTTGAGGCACTTGGCTTCTCCGCTGCCGGTGCCACAGTGGCGGTGGCGTTGGTCTGATGCTTGGTCTCTTTCTCCTTTTTGTCCTCCATGGCTTTTAGCAGGAGTACCCTCTTGAGTAGAGGGATGTTTTGGTTGGCGACCGCCTCAGCCGCAGGGTCGTTGGCCGGAGGCGGGTGCACATGAAGCGTGACTGGTGTCGATCCTTGCTTTGAGAGCGAGTCCGACCCAGGCTTGAGCCTGTGCAGCGCATCGGCGAGGGACTTGCGAGGTGTGGGCGCCTTGTCCATCGGCGACTTGCTAGACGCATCTGAGATGGAAGAAGAAATGCTTCCCTGCAGCCGCGATAGCCTGCGGCGCTCGAGTAGGCTTGAGTGCGCCGTGGGTTCGAGGCGCGACTGAGCACGGTCTTGCTGTTGAGAAGTGGGTTCTCGGAAGTGTACGTTGCTTCCCGTGGAAGAGGAGACGGATCTGGAAGTGTCGGCTGCCGACTTGGATGCTGCTGCTTTCTCTGCCTCTCGTAGCATCTTAATGCGTGTGAGAAGCGGCAGCCCTGCGCCGATTGGCTGCGCCCCGAGGGTGGTGCTGGTGTTTTCCTGGTTGGGTGTTGCTGCCGATGAAAGGGACGATCCGGCCCTTTTCATTGCACCGGGCCTCCTGGCGAGCTCGGCCAGCTCCTCTTCGCCCTTAATGCACGAAATGCTGGTCACAAGACCTGCAACAGCGGAGATTAAGCGACAGAAATGCAGTGGACGCTTGTGTTAATTGAGAAAGCTGAACCTTCAGCAGCTATGCTAACAAAAAAATTTGGGACTTCTTCAAGAAACAGGTGGCTGGGTTTTTTCCTAAACGTTACTCACGCGTACAACTGTCGAAAACGAACCAACGAAGTCTATATTCGCCCAGTCAAGTGCCCGCCATTGTGTGCCTTGCCACCAGCGAAACATAATGACTGGCCGTCGAATCATCGAGACACCGAACGTTCAGAAATATTTTCGAAAGAAGGGATGCAATGCCAAGTTTTTATTTGCAGGAGTTAAGGAATAAGCGCTAATGCGATGAAGCAGCCCTTGAATTGTAACAGCCGCCATAGTTTTTTGTGGATCATTTACCTAGAGCGCTGGTGATTCTCGTCGTTCTGAAAAAAAAAAACTCTGCACATGGCAGGTTTTGTTAGTTATTTCCCTCAAAAACAAGGCAGTGCCAGGGACAAAGCGAACCCATGACCACTTCTGACACATCAGGACACTTTTACAGACCGTGCCAACATTTTTAGTCTTCCTCACACTGCTAAAGGAGCACTGAGTGAGTTGTATTTTATAATTACCACACCAGATTACAGTCTCGAATTCCTAGGCGATGCTATAAATTTTCTTCGGTTGACTTGCACGCATTTGGTTAGTGAGAAAAGATAGTTCGAAAGTGCAGTTTCCCTCGCAACCCCTCCCCCCACCCGATTTGCTGGCGTCGATTATGACGTCAGCAAGCCGAACAGGGCATATGTCTGCACTCTACGGCAATCCCGTTGATCGCCATCACCAAAATTCCCTTGAGTGACCAATTGACGCCACTAAGAAAGCGAATTCGGAGGACTACAGCCTCATGCTTATCATTTCACTAAGAAGTTATTTCAGTCTATGAGGTGGACGCTGGGCAATGCAGAACACCATGCTTTCATTGCGTGATGCCACAGAGCAGACGAAACTTTTGATCCAAATCGTGAGCTTGGCATCGTCATTCGATGAAATTTTACTTTTGTCTACATGGTCTGGTCAAATGAGTAGTACTTTGTGGTAGGCGTGTCCAAGAGTGCAGCAAGTTTAACCTGCACAATACCTGCGTTAGTAAGCCGTAAGCTGGTATCATTTTACCACAATCTCCTAAAGTGTTATAAAGCTGATGGGTTAAACCCAAAGTGGGAAGCTTGAGATAGCATGGAAAAAACACTGCAAACAAGTGTGATGTAATTACAGTATTCGGCGCGGTGGCCGCTTCGGGGGCCTGGTGTTATCTTTTAAGTTGCCCATTAGGGTTAGCGTAAGGCCCTCTTCTTCCGCCGAATGATCAAGTAATGTCTTGCGTGGGTTAAACTACAGCCCTAAACTGCCAATAAGATTCCGGCAATTTCGCTTCAGTCTTACTTTATGTGACGATACTTAATTTTAGTGGTAAAAAAGTTACCCCTACGAGTGATGACGAAACAGGAAATTGATATGACGCAGGGATATTGGATATACCAAAGATGCAACGTTCGCAGACACGTGCTCACCTTTTAGCGCTGGTCCACTTTGCGAATCTTGGCGGCTTTGAAATCGCCTGCAAGGGAAATTTAGATGAAACATAGGGCCTCAACCCCTGCTTACTCTTTGAATGCAGATGTTCGAAAACCATCAACCAGCGGGCAATATTATTATCGCAGAGAAAGATATAACTAGTTTCCGCGACACTGTTACCTTAATTGGACCTCTTTTTGTTAACCGAATCACGGGTTAAACAAAATAGCAGCTGCGATTAGCGGAGTGTCAAATTATTTTAATTCGTCGATGACCGGATGACCTCATCTATTCCACTGTTAATCGCAGTGCAGAACTGGCAACAAATGCGACCACTCATCCGCTTTCGCAGAGGGTAACGTTAGACGATTGCTTCGGAACTGAGCTGTTGCCAGAGAGGATTGCATAACCTCTCTCAGCGGAGTTATGAGTTATTGGGTTTTATCATCTCGGAACACAGCCTCTGGTTGTATACCGGGTTCGATGTCACAATGTGTCTGCACTGCATTTGGCTAGGATATTTTTGCGATGGAGCTGGTAATGTCTCCTCGTCTCACGCCCACCCCGTGGGATTCTCGGAGCCGACATGTGTGTACAGCTTGACAAATTCCGCGAAATAATAGCGTGGACGGGATGACAACCGTATCACCATCCTTACCCCAGATTGCGAGCGCGACACGCTATCCCTCAACCACCGCTTCAGCTGGCTGTACGTAGTTGTCAGTTGACCTAATTTGGCTGTTACGTGTCGTGGCCGTATAGATAGGAGCATAGTACGAGTGATGGGCAAGCTTTATGCTTACAACAAATATGCGGTATCATATTGGGTGTAAACATAAGAGTACGGTACTGTAGAGGGCACCGGGAGCAAGAACCGTAAGTGACGTCACATGATGAAGAATGTAGGCACCCGCCATGTCGCTCACGTGTCGGTTTTAAGTGTACGCCACCTATGGGTGAGCCACCCATAAGCTTTTCATCTAAAGCGAAGTAATTGTCCGGGATACGTCTTGTGAAACAGCAGCATCGAAACAACCACGCATTGTGAGCCAAGGCATCGAGTTCTCCTAATCATCCCTACAGCTTCGCTGTCAATCATTTGATCTGCGATCAGTTACGCTAAAAATCGTTAAGTCTGGAGTGTTGTTACCATTACTTGATTCATTTTTAGAGTTTATGTATTTTTCCTGTTTTCCCGTTCCCAGTGTACCGTTTGTCCATCATTGCGTAAGAAAGAATAACTTCGTGCACGTTTTTTTTATTTAGGTCTCCCGTCCTTCACACCATTGAGGATGTTTCATAACGACTACAGCCAAATATGCCATCTTAGCTGCAAGAAACACGCAAACATCTCTGCGGTGGCATCGCGCTCTTGCGCAAGCCTAATGGAGCGTCTATATTTAGAGGTCCTTTAAGCCCTGAAAATGTCAAGCATCAATACTTTTGACAGGTACCAAGAACTAGCCGCCGAGATTAGTAACTTATATTTACAGGAACACATTCAAAATGGGCTAACTACGACTGGCCAACTTAGCGCTTTGCGTGCCATCGCAACGCAAGTGGAAAATGATGAAAAAGAAAGACAGACAGGGAAGTTGATTAGCTCACCTTAGCAACTTATGTAGGGACTTCGTGACCGGTGTCGACGGTGTCACTGCCTCACTGTCGTCTTGATGGTCATCTAGCGAGGACATGGCGGGGTCTAGCTCCAACTGGATATCGGGTGGTTTCTGGGTGCTGAAAAAAAAAAAAAAAGAAGGCCAGTTAGACGAAACAACGCAACACATTTCACTACTGGAAGCTACAACTGACTATGCCGCATTGTTCCCGTGGTATTTTTATCCTTCTTTATGAGGCATGGGTGGAATCGCTGACCCGATTCGAACTATCAGACCAGTGACGATTGGGGGAAAGGGCATACATGGACAGAAAGACCAAGGCATTTAGGACTTTGGAGGCCTCGCACCTGGCGGGCGCCCCTACACGAGTACCTAGACTCCAAGCAATGAAGCTTATCCCTATCGTCATCGCTATCATTGTGCGCACTCTGTCAAACCTGCAAACGAACTAACGCGTACTGACAACTTATGATGTCTTTCCGCATTCGTGCGATACGTGAACTAAGCAAGCTAACAAAAATAGGTACCGAAACGGATAAGGATGCTATGGTGAATAAAGTATACAAAGGTGCCCCATTTGTTATACAGGCGATGTAGCTCGCACTAACCTGTTTCTAACGCTGAGATTACCTCTAGCTCCCGGCTTCCCCTTATTCTAGAAATGACACCTTTCTTGTAATGTGCACACTACTATTATATGATACAAGACAAATAAAACTAAAGACAGTTGATCTTTCCCGAGAAAGAAGTAGTATGAATGATATATGAGCATGTATTATCGTGATAAATTGAAATACGAACAACGGCGCGCGTGGTTTTCAGTACATGCTGCGCTCCCTGGCGACGAACCGCGTATGCACAGCTGGCATAAGGTTGGGAAAGCCCTCTGGGAAATTATTATTACTGCGCAGGCGCAGCCCCTAGCTTAGAATTCGGATCACATACTAAAAACCACGTGCACAGTTGGTCGTATTTTAATTTGTCACAAAGTACATACAAGCCTGCGCTAAAGAAACGATCAAGCAAACGAACAACCTGGCATTTTTACAGGTTTTCCCGCTGAATTTAATCCAATAGTCATCTAATTTAGTCCAGGTGCCAGATAATTTAATCCAAGCGCCATCTAATTTAATCCGAACGCAATCTAATTTAATCCAAGTGCCAGCGAATTTAATCAAAGTGCCAACCAATTAAATCCGGTCGCCTACCAAATTAATCCAGCTGTCAGCTGGTTGTTCAAGAGTGTTGTGCGGCATTAAACGCGGCCTTGCGGACGGTGTTACATGTGGTGTGGTCAAAACGTGGTGTGTCTTAATCCACTATATGCAAAATGTCTTACGCGCACAGCTTTATGGACATTTACTAACACGCGCAGACCAGGAGAGCGGTCTTGTTTGATCCGTTGGTGCTGTAGGCTGATCGTCAGGGGATCGTCAGAAGTATCGTCTGCTAGCGTATTGACATGTCAGCAGACTTGCCAGCGTATTGTTACGCGGGCAGACGATATTATAAATTGGAAATAATACTTAATACGACATAATAGCATTCATTCATAGAAAATCAAAATGCAAAGGACATTGAAGTAATGTGTTTGTGTTGTTATCAAAGAAAGTTCAGAAGGCATTGTTACGCGAGGAGCAGACGATACGGTTTACGTGAGTTATCGACGGCGCTTTCGCAGACGATGAGCTCACAGCACGCGGTACCAACGGACCAAAAAGGTCCGCTGTCTTGGTCTGCGCGCGTTAGTAAATGTCCATTAAGCTGTGAGCATAAGATATTTTGCCCATAATGGATCAAGAAACACCACGTTTTTACCCCTCCACGCCCAACAAAGCCAGCAGAGCTGTGCCTGATTTCGCACAAAACACTGCTGAACAACCTTCTGACAGCTGTATTAAATTGGTTGCCTACCGGATTAAATTCGCTGACACTTGGAAATATAGTCTTTGGTACCTGGATTAAATTAAATAGCACTTGGGACTAATTAGATTCGCCCTCGACGACCTGGGCGAAAAATGGTATTTCAGTGCTTACGTAAATTTGTTATGCCAAAGGAGCCAATGTGTTGAACTATGCAAGTGTTTTATATACATACGGAGCAAAAGTAGTAAACAGAAATGCGACCATGGGGTCAACCGTCGCTTCGCACTGTCGTCTGCTGCGCGTCCTCTTCGGTCTTCGGGCCACAAAAAAATAAATAAGTCGCTTCGACAGGCTTTATGCAACCTGAAACTGATTATTTAGAGCCGCTTGATCGGCTACTTTTGGCATACAATGAGCTGTAGGCCAAAATATAACTCCGGAATTTGGTACTTCAGTTCGGACCTATGTCTGTGCCGGAGTGCCCGCACAAGCGCTAATCGATCGAGGCAGATGCGCGGACGCAGAAACAATCACCACCTAAAACCAGAGTTAAGATAGTAATGAATAACTTAAGAAAGCACAAGAATGAAGAATTATGCACTTTAAAACAAAATTTAACCTTAAATTGTCAGTTTGAATAATTATTTTGTTTTTTGGATAGTGCATGCGGCGGCCGCAGTGGCGCCACGGTACGCACGATACAAAGTAGGGGGGGGTGGGGGGGGGGGTCCAGGCGCGGGACGTTTTTTTAATGCGGAGTTTTGCAACTGCCTACATCGAAGAGCTCGGGACTTGCCAGCGTATTGTTACGGGGGCAGACGATATTAATTTTGGAAATAATACTTAATACAACAATAAAAGGCATTCATTGCGGGAAGATCAGAATGCAAAGGACATTTTAAGTAATGTGTTTTGTCAAAGGAACTTCATAAGGCATTGTTACGCGAGGAGCAGACTATACTGCTTACGTGAGTTATCGACGGCCAGAGCTCTTCGATGTAGGAAGTTGCGAAACTCCGCCTCAAAAAACAGCCCGCACCTGGAACCCCCCCCCCTTCTTTGGATCGTGCGTACGGTGGCGCCACTGCGGCTGCCGCACGCACTATCCCAAAAAACAAGCTAATTATTCAAACTGAAAATGTAACGTTAAATTTTGTGTGTTAAAGTGCATAATTGTTTATTTTGTGCTTTCATAAGTTATTCATTGCTATAGTAACTCCGGTTTTTAGGTTTGCGATTGTTTCTTCGTCCGCGCAACTGCCTTCGACCAATTAGAGCTTGTGCGGTCATTCCGGCACAACATAGGTCCGACCTGAAGTACTAAATAGAAGTATTCGCTTGGCCTACAACACATTGTATGCCAAAAATAATCTAGTAGCCGATCAAGCGGCTCTAATTAATCAGTTTAAGCTTGCATAAAGCCGTCGAAGCGACTTGTTTATTTTTTTTGCCCGCCAGAAGGCCGAAGAGGACGCGCAGCAGACGACAGTGCGCAAGGCGACGGTTGCCCCATGGTCGCATTTCTTTTTAGTACTTTGCTTCGTATGCATATATGATATAAAGCACTTGCGTATTTGAACACATTGGGATCCTTTGGCACAACAAAATTTACGTAAGCACTGAAATACCATTTTTCGCCCCAGGTCACGTCGAGCGGCGAAGCAAGTTGTATAGTTTATTTTGCCACCAACAGATGGCACCACTGTTAAAACAGATCGAAAACGTGCAGCAATCGTAGGGCCACTGTTTGATGCATGGGGCCTATGGGGAGTTTCGCAACTCCTATACCAAGTAACTCTGATCGACGGCGCTTTCGCAGACGATGAGCTCACAGCAAGCGGTACCAACGAACGTCCGCTCTCTTGGCCTGCGCGCGTTAGTAAATGTCATAAGCTGTGAGCATCAGATATTTTGCACATAATGGATCAAGAAACACCACGTTTTCACCCCATCACGCCCGACAAAGCCAGCAAAGCTGCGACTAATTTCGCACAAAACACTGCTGAGCAACCTTCTGACAGCTGGATTAAATTCGCTGGCACGGATTAAATTCGCTCGCACTTGGAAATACATTCTTTGGTACCTGGATTAAATTAAATGGCACTTGGGATTAGTCAGATGGCGCTTGGAATAAATTCGCTGGCGTATGGATTAAATTGTATGGCAATTGGATTAAATTGAGCGGGTAAACCTGTAGTACAGGGCGTTCAGCTTGTACAAATTCTCGGCATATCCCTGGCGTTGCGAGCGAGGAAAGTGTTGGCATGTGGGTAAAAAAAGCTTAGTTTTCGTGGAATCAGATGACCCTCGAAATCTGCGTAGTGACCGAATCCTTCACACACACTCGCACTGGTCCATCCCATGCATGCGGGCAATGTGGCCTCTGCACCTACGGTACATTTATTTTCGTGGCAACATATGGCCGCACAAGTCTATCTAGCAAGGAGCCTGTATTTTACTGTTCCTGGTATCAGTCCGTACACTATTAAAAACCGTCACGAACGTTTACTCCGCCTCGATCCTAGTAAAAAAAAGCAGCTCATAAAGTAGCATAAAAATGCGCGAACATTACATTGGTACTTATGTAACAGCTAGCAAACAAAATATAGCGAGTCGTTATTATTACAATTCAGTAGTGACGACTACTGAGTACTGAGAAGGGAGTTTTAGTTTCCAGACCTTCGCTCAAATATCTACGCGCGCGTACGCCGCAGACTCGAAAACTTGAAGGCCGGTAGGCCCGTTCTATAAGCATTTCCCGCCTAAACGCAACGACGCATTTCCGAAACGCGACTGATGGCTTCATTAAAATGCAGTAAAATGGAAATAATATTAAACGAAAATGAGACGGGGAAACAACGATTACGACATAATTTATGCGCTCGAGAACGGCAGATGGAAGAAAGAAAAAGAAAGTCATTAATGCGTCATGTCGGCAGGTTTTTTTGAGGGTGTACTCAGTATTGCTCGAATTCTTGATTCCCTACGTCCTTCTATCCATCAAAATCAGCAGTAGGGTTTGGCTGTTATTGCTTGTTTCTTACTGGGAATGTACTCTAAGGCAATCCTGTGGCTCAGCTTCCCCGTAATGCAACCTAGTGACGAATTCATTCCGCTAGCGAAGAAAATTCGATGAATTAAAGTAACGTGCACAACACTTCACAGAAATGGGTTCTAGTTGTGGATCTCGACAGCGTGTTTCCTTGAAATTTTCTTGTTGGCTGCATTGATTAGCCAGTCGAGTGCGCTGTGATGAAGCTGAACCAAAGGATTATCTCCAAGGGTTTTGTGTATATTGTGAGCACAGGGACGCGCTTTCCAGATATTCATGACTGTACGCAACATCACCATCATCACATGCAGTGTGAACACCGAGGGGTACGTTTTTCCGCTATTCCTTCCTACCAGTGTACCCATCGCCATTATCATCTGTGGGTAGTAACCGTCATCGCAAGGTCCCGCTGCTTGGTAGCTCTCTTAGCTCGGCAGCCAAATTAAGGTTTAATTTCGGAACTCTGTCTCTCAGCATATGTGGGTGCATATACATATATAGCGACCTCGGTGGAACTATTTCCAGGCTCTGTCGAAGGTTTATTACCTGCGTGTACTGGTTAGGCACTTCTGGACACTTAGCACTGCAGAGGATCGGCACACCCCATCTCGTTTTATATCCGACACCTTCTGCGTTATAGTCCGGCCCGTTTCACCCTTTCTTCTCCTATAGCAGCTCGCGGAAACAGTGACGTGTGAGCATAACGGGTGCGGCGGCGGCGACGAGTACAGTACATGCAATGAAGTGGCGTCTCTCGGAGGCTCACGTGGTGTTGGTGCGGCTCCTGAGAAGCTGCCTGAGGTTCTTGACGTCCTTGCGCAGCCTGCGCATGGCGTCCATCGAACGCGGGCCTCTCGACTGCACCGAGCCCTGGGGCGACGCCGAGCCGTCCCCGGCCACGGACGACGGGGCCACGGGGCCGCCTCCGGCCGTGCTGCGCGATATCATGTCGTCCGCCTTCTTCACGGACGCCGCCAGGCGCGCCTCCATGAGCCGCTTCCGACCCATCGCCTGCAGGATCTCCTATGTGCGCAGCAGCAGAGCAGAGCGAACGGTTATAACCCCGTCAGTGACGTCCCGTCTGGCGCCGTACTTCTCCGAGAAGTTGGCAGTGAGAATTGCAGATGAATTAGCAACGTAAAAGTCAACGGACGAATAATCAGACGCAACTAAACCATTGATTTGCACTCACACTGAAGAAAGGCAGGCACAACATGTAGGCAGCTCTTGTTCAAAGCTTCCTTGCTAGTCCCAGCTACGCGCTCTAGGCTAAACATACTATACTTACCAAGAAGAGCGAAAATCAAGACGCGCCAGGAAAGCAATTTTCTTCTCCATTAGGGAAAAAGGAGTAACTTAAATTACATAAACACATTTAAAAACAAACGAACTAGTGGCCGCTTTCGTTTTGTCTCAATGAGCTCACAACGCGGTTCAGAAATTTAAAGCGCTAGACCAGACGGATGCATGTATGAACTGCTGCCAGATCAAACAATACTAGAGGGAAGCACGCTGCCTTCAATAGTGAGCCTAAGTGCTGAGCACATCGTACGCTTTTTACGCTGTAATTTCAACACTAAACCGCTAACGACTGCTTAAATGCTACACGGTGAGCACTCGGAAACCGCCATGACCACTTGGTGGAGCGAGTGAATACCTTCCCTTTTAGCGAATTCTTCTACCCTTAAACTAAACCAGTCGCGCTTTGCGAACTCTATACGCGTACGCAGTACCGTGGGCGGACGGTTTACTTTGAGATCCCGGAAGAGAATTAGTCGAAGAAGAAGGAGGTGTTACCTCCGCTTCTGGGTAATCCTTCATGGCAGAGAGAACGTCTTCCCTGGAAAGGCTGAACAGCTCCGAGTAGCCCACAGAGCGGACGTCAGCTGTTCTCCTGTGGTGCCACAACAAAATAGAAGAAAGGTGGGGGAAGAATAGATTGAGTGTACAAGCGGGTGATATTTCCTGCATCATTCGAAGACATTCCGGAGGGCAACAAGAACAGCAGAACACAGTGCCTAAGGGGCGAGTAAACGGCATGAAATGAAATGGTGTAATGCATCCTAAAGATGAGGGCACCATGTAAAGATGATGGCACTAAAGATGAGGAGGAAAGGAGCAGTCATCAACGGCCAGGAGAGCGCAGGGCTCTTGTAAATACAAGCAATCAAGGAACTGAGGGCCTAAAATGTGGTTGAGCCGCGAAGTACAGAAGGAAAAAAGAAGCTTGCTGTGAGTGAGCTTAACACACTGCCATTTGTATTTCTGGCCCCACTACCCTTCCACAAACTTTGGGTGTAAAGCTAGCGAATGCTAATCTGCAATGATAGCTGTCCTTGTTTCCTCTATTGCCTCTCTATCCTGAATTTTTTAACCCACAGTGTACTTTATGACACACATACATACGTCCCGGCATAAGGCCGTATACCAAAAGTATAAGACACTCAAACGCTGTTGCAATGTTTTAGTTGAACCCATCCGCAAATGTTTGCAAACATTTACAATGCTTTCTGTCGATTCCCGAAATGAGTATTTACGTTGCAAGGAGGGTTGTTACTACAGTACGTGTTTAATAACTATTTGCGATAAAAAAGAAAGAAAACGGGGTGGTTGCATGCGTACATGCGCAATACGTAGGACACTGAATCGTGGGTTGCATCTTAGCTGAGGGTTGCATCTTACGAAACTTTGGTTGCATCTTACCTGTTGAATCCATCAAGGTTTAGGATACCGATTTCCCCAAAGAAGTCACCGGCCTTCATTTGAGTGAGCACTTTTCCGGTTTCGCTAGAAAAAAAGGGAGCCGAAGTAAATAGGTACTCGGCTTTGGGCCGTTAACGTTGGCAGTACCATATGCACCCGAGGAAGGATTTAAAACATTGGGCATGGAGCGCACAGGGACGCTATGAGTTTACCGGAAAGGTGTGTTGGCCAACGCTTTCTCTTGATTTTCCTGACATTTGGCAGAACGTTACAATTTACAACTGCGTTAGCAAGTACCCACAGCTTAACGTATGAATTTCAGGTTGTCTGGCCTGTCGCCACGCTGAAGGTTAACGGTTAGCTAACGTTAAGTCTTAAGCAAAGGCGAGGGCAATTCCTGCAGATGTGCTGTGGATAACGCTTACCTGCGGGATTTTCCGTTTCGTTCGAATTCCCACCAGCATGTTTTGGCAAAGTTGGCCGCCTGGACTCACCTCCCCCCCCTACCCTCCCCCCCCTCCCCCCGGGAGCCATCCACTCGTTCGTTTGGAACACAGCTTCTATTTTCTTACTACTATCTGTTCTATTCGCTAATATCTCCTTTGAGACAAAGAAGGCCATCCGTCAAAACAAACACGTAACTCGGGATGGGTGGGCGTTAAAGGCAGACACGCGAATTACTGTGCCACAAATGCACCATTTTTTATTCACCATTAATTCTTTTTGTCAAGCCGTATTCATACTTTGGGTACCGCAACTAGTTATTAGCGTTATTTCTGGGTGTACGTAGAGATATTTCCCCCTATTTCAAGTTTCGTACCATCTGCTTCACGCCTGTCACTGAGATCATCTTTCGTACATATCTATGTGTGAACATATGTATGTGTGAACGTACCTACGTGCGAACATGTAGCCATCCTCGGCTGCACTCTCCTTCATATTTTAATGTTAACGGCACCCATATTTAGTCATATAAATATGGAGTGTATCAAAAGAAAAAAGAAAACGTTAGGCGTCAGTAACGTGGGATTTTCACGCTAGCGGCCTTAGTTCGAGTCCCAGTAATTTTAACATTCCTTTGCAAAGACAAGCGATCTTTTTACCGCGGCACGTTCTCTAAGGCCATTTCTAAGCATTCTTTACGAAAGTAATCGCGGCTTTGCATAATTTAGGGTGATTAGTTTAGCAACACGTCTAATTAATTATGCGATATTTGTAGAACGCTGCGTGAAGTAGGCGTTTGTAGGCGCGCCTAGGGGGCCAGGTTTGTCAAATACGCCTACCACCACTCACAGAGTTGCGCGCCCACAGAGAAGCACATACCCGTCTCACCAAGGGCGTAGAAGCGCCCAGCCAGTTAAGCTGCTCTGTGCGTAGTCCATGCAGGGTCTCTATGGAATCTGAAGCATCTATATCGCCGCCGCCGTCGTAACCTAAGGTGGCCGTCCACTCTAGCACACCGAGCAGACCCCCGCTGCGAAGCTAGAATTTCATACATGCTTTTTTCACTGTTTTTTGTATGTTTTACCGAGCCGACTGAATCGCCCGTGCACATGGTTCAAACCCTTTTGTTTGCTTATTGTTTTTACAAGCATAGGCGAAATTGTTAGTTAAGAACAGGCGAGGCTTCGCAGCGCAAAAAACCGACGGCTCTTCTTCATTTGTTTCCTGGTTGTGAATAGCCGGCAGGGTCGCATCTCTGGTTTCGTTATGAGGCTTCGCATTGACATTGGGCCGCTCGTGTTCGGCGCTACGGAGGGACAGTGTGCGGCTTGCACAAACGGTAGTAGAGACACCGAATGTCGCTGACGCAGCACATTTCATCTGAAAGGCATTCGGCATTGTCCATCGGTTGTCCTCAGTACCACAGGGAGAAAATAGAATTCTTAAGAAAAGAATTAATACCGCGCGCCTGTTTCTTTTTTTGCAAGAATACGCTTTTAGAATGAGGATAAGGACGAAAGAAGACGGCGGGAGTTTAACCATACGCAGAGCCCGGTTTGCTATACTGACAAGGGGAGAGGGATTTAAGAGGTAAATGAGAAACAGCGGAGGAAACCGGTCTCCAAAGAGGAGAACTGAGCGGAGACGAGGGTGCGATCATAGCCCTTTTGTCAGGTTGTGTACTTGTTTGTGTAAGCCTGCATTGTTGAAGAAGCGGAGAAGGGCTGTGTACGCCTTCTACCAATACATTCAGATTGTCTCTACCACGAACAGCCGATAGTCCAGTCCGATCGGCCAACTGGACGAAGGACAAAGTACGTCTTAACAATACAGCGCGACAGAAACAAAGACTTAAGCGAGGCACACAGGACGAGGCAGGGGATTCTAGCGCTCGTCCTGTGTGCCTCGCTTAAGTCTTTGTTTCTGTCGCGCTGTATTGTTAATAAGATGAATCACGAACTAGTCCAATACCACACTTTGCTTAACAAAGTACGTGCCCCACTCCCTCTTCAAGTGCCCTTTAACGCTTTAAATATATCAATGGGCGAATTCCTTGACACTAAACACGAGCCTCAGAGAGAGGTGTGCTTGCTTACGGAACGTTGTCTAACTCTGAAAAGAAAAACACGGTGAGTCCGAACGTCCTCAGCCACGGCGGCTATCATTATCGCCATTTATAAGGAACAAATTCTTCCTAACAACTGGAACTACGACAAAAGCCACAATTGCACTGACAGTAGCCCGAAATTAATGAAAGAACGTTGTCCTCAAAAAAAACATAAGCTGCACGGCAGGCATTTTGGGTAGCGCCATTGCTTTGAGCGGTGAAGCCTCCCTCTTGGTAACAACAGGCCGATATATTGCACCACTACGCCTTTGTAGGAATCTGAGAAACTGAGAGAAGCGGCCCTCGGTGGAGACGTCTTGAAGTAACATCGCCGCCGAGGGCTAATTAGCTCTCCTTCGAGACAATTGGGAACTCACGGGGATTACTGACAGAGCTCAACCCCCTTTAACGTAAAAGTTTTAAGGTCATTGAATTGCCTTCAAAATTGAAGCTAATCCTAATTTACTGCATGTCCCTAAGGCAATTAGTCGTGAATTCCCCTTCCGTCTAAAAAAAGAAAAACTTTGCCAGACTTTGTCTGAAGTACTTACTTAGGCTTGCGCCATCCCGAGAAAAGGCTAGTCGCGGTAAAATGGCCACCTTAATTAAGCTGTGGCATTACCGTATTCCTTCACTCAATCTCAGTGTTTGCGCTCCGTGTCAAGGCGACTAAAAATGCAGAGGGATACTCGGAATAAAAGTAAGAAGTAGCAAATACGAAGCAAGATATCGAAGTTTTCCTGAATTCGCTCTGATAGTCCAACGTTCACTGAGAAATCGATAGCACTAGTTTTGCCTCCTTGTACACGTCCGTCGGCAGGATATTACCGTGCAAGATTCGCCGACGGAAAGCCGCGCTCAACCAAGACGGGAGAGGCTTTCCACTCCGACAGAACAACGCTGCCTAGCAATGCTTATTCTTGGCCGCGAGGCCTTCTTTCACTCTGCGACCTTGATTGACGGGCTGCACACACGACAGACACGATTTTAAGAGGTGGGGCGTGCGGGCCTTGCTACTCACCTGATAACTTCTAGGATGCCATCGGCGATGATGAACATCTCTCGGGCGACCTCTCCCTTGCGGCAGATGAGGTCGCCCGGGGTGAATATGTAGGCACGCATCTTGAGCACTAGGTCGTGCAGAAACTCGGGCTGACACTCCTGGAAGATTGTAACCTGTAAAGGGGGAGGGGGGTGGATATTCGGGAAGCGAGCGTCAGCATTGGCGCTATACCAGCTCGTTGGTTGGGTTTTTGTTAAAGCCGTACTGACACGAAAACTTTATGTCCCATTTTTATTGCTTTAATCGATGCTTAATTGTCTGGCGAACCCGAAACAGCACTTTAAATACTTGAGCGCGCGATAATTAATAACATTGAACTGCCTGAAAACCGTTTGTTTCAACTTCCCGCGCTTTCAGCCCGAAAGGCGCATATGACAGAATCCCGGCATGACCTCACCACTTTGTGCGGACATCAAAACACTGCGGAGGCCGGTGGGGGCGTTGTTTCGACCGCGACGCCGCCGGAGCTGAATGGCTGAGTTGCCTGAAGGTGATAGGCCTACCATAGCGGCGGAAATTCGATGTCCGCTTTCAATAAAAGTCCTAATGGCGACTTCTATTGCGATTCCGGGCTATATTATCGCTTCCTTTTCCGTGGGTGGAACTTTATTTTTGCCAACAGGGCCTGTCTGGGCAGCAAATATGCCTGTAGCTCTGGCTACATGTACCTGTTTGTGAATGCGCCAGGACCCAGTCGCCGCTAGCGGGGCCGCGCACGTGAAGTGACGTCACTAATTTCTGACGAGCGCTGGCCGCGTCACTTCTTTTGGCTACCCCGCGATCATAGAGTTTATACTAATATATACTAGTAGTGGGCCGCCGTGGGCGGTGCCATTGCTGCTAGCGACGTTCCTCGCCTACTTGGCTTAGATAGCCATATGGTTTCTTTTTTGTCTCGAAGTCAAAATCAACAAAAAAGGGTAACATTTTTTTCTTGTTCATCGTGCATGAAGCTTCTACATAATTTATTGACAAACTAATCTTTCTGGAGGTTTAATTTTATAATAGCAAAACAAATTTGATGAGCCTTCTACAGTAATGTTGTTGCTTTTTGCAGCCAGAGCCAACTTTTCAGCCTGTTCATGAGCCATGCCAAGGACAAGTGGAACGTGTCTGCCCGGTACATGCCGGAACGCTTGCCGAAGCGCGGCTCCCCTAGACAGTGGAGCCAGATTTCCCTCTACTGTATATTAGCATGAAACTCTATGTCCGGGATGATGTCACGCTGATGTCCATTTGCTGAGCGCCGCTACGCGCGCTCTTCCGTCGGCGCGATAAATGAGTTCCAAATAAAGTATGTTCTTCGCGTCGCAGGCCGCCAATATTTCACCAGGGTATTCTGTTCAGTACAGGAAGCGAACTGCGCAATAATATTAACGCCGAAAATTGGTGTCAATACTCCTTTAAGGGTAAAGCAAAGGACAGAGAAGTGGTAGTGAAAAGGAGATTCTAACGCACAAGCGCTATGTTGGACCGAGCCCATCTGGCAAAGTGCCGCCGTTTCTGTACCACGAGTATAATGTGTACTCGTTAGACAGCCACGTAGAAAGCCTAGAAAGGCATGTACTCATAGAAATCTATGTACTCATAGAAAGGCGTGTTTATTGTTTATTGTTTATTGACAAAACAATGTTCAATAGCGGTCTGTCTTGGTACTCTAGAAAAGCATGTACTAATAGTACACGCCTTTACATGTACTATGAGCATTGTGTAAAGGCAATTCTTCTTTTCCTGGGAACATAAATCTACGAAGGATTCTTCTGCGGGGCCCATCATTCTTCTTCTAACCGCTGTGTATGCTGCGGATACTGGTTTGTCCCTTTTTAGATAAATCCGCACTGAAGTGCATAATAATTTCTTGATCCTCTTAAAGGGGCTCAGCAACATTTCCGATAAACGCTTTCAGTCTTTCCTTCGCGTCTGGAAGCATTGTGAAAGCTATAATTATACCAGCACACAGCGGCACGCTGATTTGCTCGTCGCAGGATACCCGCCTTACGTTCCTGCGTTGCTTTTGCAGCTTTTTTTCTAAAGTGACTGTCCAAACCATTTATTGCTGCCGCTGAAAGGAAGCCGGCCAGTCACTCCTGCATTGCTGTAATGACGTAATTTAAGCTCTTGATGAAGAACGCCACGTTCGGGACAGAGGAAAATTTTTAGCAAGGTTCTAAGTTACCTGATGGGCATACAGCCCTAAATTCTGGCCTAAGTACTTTGTGATCCCCTATTCTATGTACCACATGTGTTTGTTTGCTGCGTTTTTAAAGCATTCAAGATTTTTTTAAAAGTTGAGAAAATCATTGTAGGGTCCCTTTAAGAGTTGGCCGCCACTCAAAGGCGGAACCAAGGAGAAAAACTTGTCACAGGCACCTTTTTTAGCGTCTTGAGATTGACGTGGAGTGCCAGCTCCGTCTTGAGCTTGTCTGGTAGGCAGCCGAGGGCCGAGTTGATGTCTCCTCCGCCCTGCATCCGCCCCCTGGTACCGAGAGAAATTTAACACAGGGCATTCACTTAGAACAGAGCAGAATCCCGCGCCGGCTGAACACTAAGTCTCCTTACAGCTGGCTTCACAAGTATGCACAAAGGCACTGCTGGAATGATGTTTTTATGATACACACCGGCGGTCTTAAATGACAAAACTCAGGAAATAGGAACTTTTTTCACGCATTAAGTGTTACAGTCGGACAGACGGACTTCCTCGTTGAGTCAACATTCAAAAGAATGTAGAAGCAAATTTATTTTTCGAAATATTCAAAACTTGAAAAAATGACGGCACAACTGCAACCATGGTTGAGTTAAATGGAAAAATCGAAACATTAGCTTCGTTTGGGGGAGGGAGGAAGGGAAACGGGACGAGTGAGAGAGACGAGGCGATGCGCTGTTTTGTCTCACTTTCTTGTCCCTTTATCAGTGTGACAACCGACCCAGCTCACCGCTATCGTGAACTAGGTTCGGATTCGTCATTACGGCACTGTTCCCCATCGGGTTTGAGCCCCAAGTATTGTTGCTTGTTCATGATTCACTTGCAAAATTCACCGCTAAAAAAAGTTACTTTCGCTCCACATTTTTTTATTGCAGATATAAAACTTCAGCCATCTTGGCTGCAAAAGGTGCAGAATAAAAACCACAAGTGGAACAGTCAGTAAAACACTTAAGCCTAAATTTTGTATAGCGTTACGGCACAGTGTTATCTGCGCACGGGAAGGACCAGCCGAGAGAAAAGCGGTGAGTCACGGGAACTCCACCTAGCTGTGGCGGAGCGTAGTAAAAAAAAAAAAAGAAACGTCGAAACAAAGAGAGTTCGCATTTGTGGGTCTTGTCGGCCTGCAAATGCGAAGAGAAGAGCCGCAGGAATGGTACCCGTATAGCTCGTAGAGCTCTAGCTCAGATTAAAGCTGCAGTCTCAGCTGTTGCAGACTTCCAGTGAATGACCGAAGAGCTGATTTATTCGACCAGGAAGGCCGCAATGGTCGGCGCTTGCCGCAATGTATTTTTCCACAAAAACAGACTTCGATATTTACGTTTTATGAAATCCTCGCCAATCTAGTGCGCCGGAACGTGTGGCTCTTGTTAACTGCACACGGTTCTGCAGCCCTAACATGTGCCATAAAAGAAAAAAAAAAGGCCTAGGTGCCCGGATGTGTTTGTACTTTCAATTTCGGCAGGGAACCACCGTAGCAAACCCATGGCCACGTGGATGGGATTAGGCTGTCCTACACTCAAGCACCAGTGACTCGTCGAGAGACGGGTCTCTCGTAACCGTAATCCGCAGCCAACCTCAAGATGCGCCGCTACGCAGTCGCTTACAGTTGCGAGCTCACCCCACGCACACCACAAAAAAAAAAAGTGTGATCAATTGGAGGACGAAGCAAGTGCGACAGTGCGGCCAACCACCACTCCCAAGCCCGTTGGCGCCAGTTTCTTCTCATCTCGATTCTCCCCGCTTCCTTCGCATTCTCTTTTCTCGCTCGCGATGAGGGGCGTTTGGTCAGGAACTTCGACTTCATTTTAATCGCGAGTGTATCCAGCTGCCGAGAAGTGTCAACGACCTCGTGGGACGACAATCGAGAGAGGAATTGATTTTTTGCAGGATTATTAAGTTTCTCGCGTGACAGGGGTGCGGAAAATTCAGTCGTAAGTAAGTAAAAGAACCCCTAAAAACAACAACAAAAAAAACTCCGCGTGATTTCGAGGATTTTCCGCACTATTTCTTTCCCTCACACGGGAAAAATAAATCGGGAGGAAAAATGGTGGTCTCAAGGAAGAGTGGTTGGCCACAGAGTGTATAGATCATCTCCCACGAGGCACACGTCATGAAAAGGCTGTGGCCGCTGTGCGCGCGAGGCCGGGCCGCGGAGCAATGAACTTTGAGGCGGGAGGTGGTATCTCCGACGGCTTCTCTGCCAGCCGGGAGGAGGAAAGAGAAGAGGGCCACTCGGGGCCTGAGCTGCGGGGGGTGAGGGGGACGGTGACAATCGTGGGGCGTAGTCGCCGGAAGAAGACCGGGCTCAGCGACGAGTTGGCGGCTAAATGACGGGCCCTTCCGCCTGCCCAGCGGTGAAGCACCGTCATCTATTTAGGGATTTGCGCTATCATCCACTATTAAAGGGACCCGGACGTCAAAGACCTCCGCGCGCTGCCTGGGCCTGGTTCACACCTTCTTACTCTCTTTCCTGCAAGTCTGAACACTCGGGGTTCTTCGCTGTGTCCGCGTCTGTCTTCGTGTAGACCGGAGAAGAGGGAAGCATTGCGACGAGTGGCACACGCGCTGCACACCGCTCGAAGAAAAAGGTGGACGCATAAGGCGGGAAAGGAGGCAGGAAGTCCGAATGACCGGGATTGCGAAAACAAAGCAACAGGAAACAAGGCGCGTTGATGACAGCAACTTACTTGCCCACGGAGGACGGTAAGAAAGAGAGGGGGAAATTCGGCTGACCTTTGGAACGCAAAACAATGGTGAACGAAGGAACTATTTGTGTGCGGATTTCCGCCGTAGACAGCGCTTAGTATCTCACTTTACTTAACGGCAATAACAACACAGCAACAAGAAACAAAGCGTCAATTCGCGAAGAAAGCTCGTGGTTATATAAATTTCCACTGAGCCCTAAAAGTGGCGGTATTCGGGGGAATACATGGGGGAGTGGGTACAGATGTTGTGAAGGGGGAAGCAGCATTGGGAATGAGATTCCAACTAACAAAGGTGGAGGGGGAGAGAGAGAACACCTCTTCTCTGTTTCTGCGCCTCACACCACTTTCGTTTCCGACGCAGTGAAAGACTGCCGAGACCGCCGCGGTGGCTCAGTGGCTAAGGCGTTGTGCGGCTGAGCACGAGGACGAGGGTTCGTTTCCCGGCCCCGGCGGCCGCTTTTCTGGTGGAGGCGAAAAGCGAAAGCGCCCGTGCGTTGGAGATTTCGGCGCACGTTAAAGATCCCCAGGTGGTCAAAAATTAATCCGGAGCCCTCCATTACGGCGCGCCTCATCTCCTGCGTTGCGTCGGCGCGTTAAACACCACAGTCAAATCAAGAGTGGCAAGGAGGGTGCGCAGAGGCACCAGACTGGGAAAAGATAATGAGACGGAATTCCCCTCCGATGATCGTCTCCAAATGCGAGCCATTTTTTGGAGAATTACGTACGGACTACTAGTAACTACTTTGAATTACACGAATAGATGGGAATTATGGTAATTTATCAATCACACAATTACTTCCAAGTAACGAATATAAGATGTACCATATAACTGGAATGACATTCACAGGAATAGATGCAATCCTGATCAATTTGCCGAGTCCCACAACACAGTCAGTATATTCATTAAGAAGATAGGACAGGCCGTCCTACATCATCTGGGCGCCACCAGAATGAAAGGGCCATTAGAGATAGTCCCCCCTCCCTACCCTCTCCCTTCCCTCCTCCGACAGTTCATCCTCACATAGCGGCTAGCGGCTGCCCGTTCGGCATAAAAACCGTTTCATGCTGAGAGGTCTTAGGCCTGCGCCATTACTCCCAGGCCAATTCCAGAACTAACCTCCTAGCTGACTGACATAAGCGTAAGGAACGTCAGAGCTCGGAGATGGAAAGAGTAATTGACTCAACGAGGAAGAAAACCTTTGGGCCAGAAACCCCGGAGGGCTTCCCGTCCGCTGCGACGCGCTGACACATGCACATTGAGGAGCCTGAAACTCGAGCAGCGAGGGAAATGGAAAACTTCGCCTGCGGGTCAGGTGGCAGCAAATTGATAAACAAATGCAATAAAGGGAAGCGGGACCGCATTTTCGTTTTCGTCACCAAGTCAGGCAGGCTAGGTGATGCAACAGAAGTTAAATTTCCCGTAGTGTCCGACTTTCCCGTTTCCCTTGCCCCGGTGCGTCCTCCGTTTCCTATTGCGGGTCTTTTAGGCATGCAAGCGCAATTTCTCGCGCCAATCTAGCGTATACGCAAGACATTTCCCACGTCCCACCTTCCTCCCTACGGCTCGCGGAACTCAGCGGGATCTCCCCGAGGACACAGCAGCAGGATAGGGGAGGCTAAATTTGCTGCTTCTGAGCGCCTGCCATTACCACTGCACGCTTCCTCCATTCTTCCCTATTTGCTCTTTGGTTTCTGTCTGCCCCGTGGTCGTATACGCTCCTCATTACGTCGCTCGCTTCTGTCTTTTCGCGTTGGCTGGATTGCCTAACCCGGTGAGCTGGAGAAGGACTTCACGTCAACGTTGACCAAGTGATTTGAGAGACATCTGTGTCTGGCGGAATAAAGCAGTTTTTGTGTTCAAGGTTGTTTGCAGCTCCCAGAAGGGTAGTAGTTCTATTCATAAATGTAGGAAGCATCCCTGTTGTGCCCTGGCTTGATGCTTTGCCTCGTACTTTGTCCCTTTCTCTATACTCGCTTAGTCCAGATGGGGCGGCATCAAGTTTTTGATTGCTTCTGTGCGAAGTCGTTTGGGACAAACGACAGATGCTAGTAAGAGAATCTTCCCTCCACTTTTACGGTTTCCGTTTCATACGCATTGCGACAAGCGCAAGCCGGAAGTGTATAGCCAGCCCACCTTACCAGTCTGTCCTACAGAGTCAGGAGGCAAGGACAAAGCTGGGACGTTGTTTTGAGTCTTCAGACTTCATTGCGAAATGCTCGGACGTTTCTATGAGGACTCATTGAGGAAACCCCTCGGTCAGTTTGTAACGCAGGGTTGGTCACAGTTTCACCGCATATGAAAATGTTGCAATAATAAAAGACGCGAGGGTCCTTATCAGGCGTATTGCATTGCCCATAAAAATTGTTTTTTCAGTAATGCATTTGTGTGATGCAGTAAACATGAATTTAAAGGGGCTCTTTGCAAATTAAAGCGAAGCTTGCTATGCCTCACTTTGAATGCCAATCGTAACACCAAAACGCACTACAGGAAAGCAAACTTGATGAAGATGAAAAGAGAAGCACCTCAAGAAAAAGAAAGAAAACGCTTCCCATGGTAGGAATCGAAACTGGATCCCTCGCGTTATGAGAGAGAGAGAGAGAGAGAGAGAGAGAGAGAGAGAGAGAGAGATGAGAGAGGAGAGAGAGAGAGAGAGAGAGAGAGAGAGGAGAGAGAGAGAGAGAGAGAGGGAGAGAGAGAGAACTTTATTCTCTCAATAACCCTAGTAGTCCGGGCCGTCGTGCCACACTCTCTTCATTAGGAGATGGCTGGTCCGTAGAATATTCAGACGTCCTCACTAACACTAAGGCAGTGGGTCGCCAGGAGTTCTTAGGTCGACTTGACATCCCCGTCCACGACCCGGGTTAAACCAGTCATCCCAGGAAGCGATGCAGGAACGCAAGTGTGGTGGTAGGCCACGCCATTCCGACACGGTCGAAGCAGTTTGGATTTTTGACTTTGAGTTCGACTCAGATTGCATGGGAGTAATAACAAAGCCGACTCTAAAGCTGTTCTGTGTATGGCATGCGGTCTTCAGGAGGTATTTATATGAGGTTCTAGGAATTTCTACTTTGGTATCACACTGATTATGTGGCACATAGAAACGTCTTTCTATAGCAATGCTTGTGTGTAGTAACGAAGCCGACTTTAAAACGGCGTTCTTTGAAATGTTAAGAAAAGTTTGCAAGCAGCAAGGCGCGCTCAAAGTGAGCTGCAAAAAGAAAACACTTTTGTTTCTAAAGCTTTACTTTGTAGTGAATGCAGTGTTTGGACTGTTTGATAAATCACGAGTTACAACAAACCATGTTTCGTGTTATAATTGGATGGGTTCTACAGGCCTGTTTATCTGTTAGAAACCCTGCTGCTTCCATGTTGTTGAGTTAAAATATCCTGACGCGCAATACCGAAATTATGTACAGAAGCTTGCTGTTTTTTATAAGCAGTATAAGGTAAGGTTAATTCGCACAAGGCTATCTATTGTCTTTCTCATATAAGAAGTTTCCTGCAGCAGCACGATCGAGCTAATTCCTTAAAATTTCTGTTGTTTCTCGCTGGAAGCAAAGCTCTTTATAGTAACCTTGTTCACATACACTGACGCATGCGTGTAATCTGTTGCCACTATCGCTAAAAACATTAACAAATACAATTAAACGCAAAGTACCATACAGTACCATACAAAGTACCATGGGGACGCAAGA
Organism: Haemaphysalis longicornis; assembly: GCA_013339765.2. Taxonomy (NCBI): domain Eukaryota; kingdom Metazoa; phylum Arthropoda; class Arachnida; order Ixodida; family Ixodidae; genus Haemaphysalis; species Haemaphysalis longicornis. The sequence goes on along the minus strand of CM023453.1, from coordinate 26,421,219 downwards.
AACACTGCTGGAGCACAATCCACTTTACGGTCGCACATTTTCTCACTCGCGGCGGGCTTTTTAAACAGCGGCCCCGAGGAGGCTTATAGTACGATTTGCGCTCACCTCGACCAGGAGTAGTCGTACCACCGTTGTACTCTCCTCTGCATTTGGTGCGGGACTTTGTGATGCCTCATATACAGCTTGGCACCGTCCTGCGAGTAGAAGGGCATTTCGGGGAAATTAAAGCACGGGCAGTGGCACTTCTTGCACGCAGTCGCTACTATTACATGCTACTGCGAATACGGTGATCATTCACAAAAACATTGTCTTGCCGTCAAACTTTCCATACTATACTTTAAAAAACTAATTAAGGTAGTAACTTTTGGTTAAATTGCACAGCTAACTCGAGGAGGGACAGAAAAGACGGCACGAGCGCTGAGTTCTCAGCTGGTTTTAGGGGCGAAGCCCGCAGGGGTTGGGGCTGTCAGCGTCTCCTGTCGTCGTCGTAATCGCCGTCTCATGTAGTCACGGTACTGAACCACCGGGAAACTCGTTTACTCTAAATGTAACGCGTACGAAAAAAACACCGGGGCACTTGTTTACGCGTAGTGCTAGAGAGTTTCGTGCTTCAAAGACAAGAGAGTTTTACAGCAAAGCTGTATACCTCCACCCCACAACAGTTTCATATCCGTTGGCAAAAACGCCAAGGCGCCAAGAATACACTTACACACTTCATGCTTCGCCCCTCCCCAGGTTTCACGTTAGTGGAGATGGCCCGGGAGTTTTTTTTTTTATTTTGAAGGAACAACGTTATATACTCAGTACAAGACGCGTGTGAAAAACGAAATCGCTGCCATTAGAAAAGAAAAAAATTAAAGAGCAACGAAATCTCCTACAGCCAGCATGAAGTGAGCGTGGCCATTGTCTGTTTATACCTACTAAAGTACGCTCTTCAGAGCAGGTTAATAAAGACAGCTTCACAGCCACCTGCAGAAAATACTAGACTACGGCTATTGTTAATGAATAATTGAAGAAGCTTTATGTCGGTACTCAACTAAGCCGATGACTTACCAAATGCTCAGGGATAATGTATCTAAATAAATCAACAACCACAAAATGAAACAAAGCAGTCCAGACAATAAGACTGTACAATAGACGAAAAATATTTTTTTCAGGAACGGAACGACGTCCAGAGCACCATTTTGTGTCGTTTCCTGTTTGTCGGAAGAACATTACCTGTGCAAAACATTTTGGGCGTCTCGAAAAGTGTTACCGCCACTTTTCCCGCCACCTTAAATGTTATCGAAAGATGTTACTGCCAAAGAAATTATTGTTTCTTTGAAGTTCAAATTTTAAAAAGACGGCAAGATAATTTCAGTTTTTCCCCGCTCTGAAATTTGGGCCCAATTTCAGGGGCTTGTTGAATGAAGATAGAAAACAATGCCATCAGTCAAGAACGCTGAGTAAGGCTTAGGGTTATAGTTACGCATCGTTTCGCGTGGAAAATAAAATTTTGAAATGTGTAAAAAAGAGAAAGCGGGGAACCACATGCGTGCCGATGGAACCAGAACCGCCCACATTCGGATCATGAACGAGTCCGTCCGCTAGCCGACGGTGCGTGCGGCTCCGCCACTTCTGCGGGCGAAATCCGTCCTTGAACACGTTAATCAAACATCCACCAGATGCCTTCACGGGACGCCTTGTTCCTCCTTTCCTTTCCTTTCAGCCTTGTTCTCTCTTGCTCCCTTCCGATACACTGAATCCTTTCTGAGGACGTGCCCGTAGTAGTGAAGACGACGCATATCAGTGTGCCTATACTGCCACTTCCCGGTGCAGATATCCGCGAGACGTAGGACCGATGCAACTGGGGCCGCCCTTGAACGGCCCGATACCGATGTCAGCGTTTATTCAATTTAGTGGCGTCGGCCGCCGGTGGAGAAACGCTGACCATGGGCGGCGGCACTCATTGGCGCAGGCCTACGTGCAACGCCCGTGACAGCTTCCATCTTGAATCATGGCCTTTGCGACTTTTTATGCAATGCGCGCGCTGCCTAGAAGTAGAAGGGTGGTATAATCCGCGTAAGCAGGTCGTCGACTTGCACGCAGTTTATTTTGGTGCGTCGAATTGATTTTTTGGAAGGGATAAATGTCAATTATAAGCTAATTTAAGGAAAAAATGCAGGGCACAGAAAACTGTGCAAAGCGAACACAACAACACCACTCAAAATCAAGCATCAGATGGTTAAGAACGTGCGCCATGCCATGGCCTCCTGTACTTTTTCAATGCCAAACGCATCAGCCCCGAGCGGCCAACCAAGCCCTTTCCTTCTATTCTGGCCACTCTCCCCCAACTGCCAGCCTTCTCAGTGTTTTAGTCACGTGGCCGGTTAATCTTGGGGCGACGCGTGGTGCAAAGCGGCAACGTTGGAAAACGTGCTCCGCCGTGGAGCTGAGTTTTCTATCACTGGCCAGAGCGTCACTACTTCGGCAATCTCAAACATCGGTTGCCTCGGCAACTAGGCACAAGCCGCTCTCAAATTCAGTTACAGTCGGGTGATACCGGTTCAGCACGGGGCCCCACCTTACGACATGTGGGCGAAACAGGCGTCCCACTCACTCCCATTGTGAAGTGGCCAATGAGTACGGCATTGAAAAAAATGCAGGAGGCGATGGCCATGGTTGCGCACTGCACTAAAGGGGCCATGAAGACGAAATACAACTTCGTTCAATTTGGAACAAACTGCCCCTTGTAACTCAATCAGCTCCCCTTCAACCACAAACAAGTTTTAATAAACGAAAAGAAAAACGCAATAAATATTAAAGACATGAAATTTCGCGCTGCAGTGGCGCCGTACGGGAAGGAGTTATCTGATATCGGCAATCTCTAAAAACGTAGTTATCAGTTTGTTAGCTGCGCGTTAGCATTAAGGTGACACGACCAAACGGAACTCGAGGTCCCACGGGAACTGCCGGAATGTGGCTGGGCAGTCGCCGCTGTTTCATATTTTTTAAAGTGAAGCTTTTTACCTCTACCCCTCAGGGGTTCTGTCGCGACCATTGGTGTCAACAAAAAACTCCCGCGAACAAATAAGGGAATCGAACATGGAAAGAATAGAGGAACGGAGCGAGGGCCCGTTGTCATACCAATTGAGCTATGAGTCCACGCGGAGACAGGGGAAAAAAACGTGCACTCACCGAGAACATCTGCGGGTTTACCCCCTGCATTCTCGCTGAATGCCACGTGATAGCGTCACGCGACCTCTCTAGCCGCTGTGCGCTCCACCCACGGCACGTGTAGTGGTTTTGTGCGTGCATTGCGCATGCGCTAGGCGATATAAAAATTAAAGGAAGCTCACACCAACGCATGGCATCTCACTTCTCATCCGTCTCTGCCGCCGATCTCGTTGTGTCCGTAGGCGATGGCAGAGACGGAGGAGAAGTGAGGTCGTTTAACACCGGGTTTGAGCTTCCTTTATTTTATAAAAAAAGCTTCCACTCATGTGCTTCACCAATACAACTCAACCAACCACCGTTCATGAATCATGCATTGATATAACCTTAGCAAACGATATCTCTTTGATGTAATGAAGAAAGTGGTTAAGTGCATTCCGCTTGTCTCTGGTTACGCTCTTTGTAGAGCCGCGTGTGTGAATTCAAGTGACGTCCATGGGTAATCGTTGTGGGTGTAGTTTACAGCTTCGCTTTCCAACCACCTTCACAGGGTGAATTCGTGCACATTCTTTCCTTCAATATTTGCATTAGTTTTTCGAAGTTTGCGGTGAAATTTGTAGTATTGTTTTCGGCACAAAGCAGTCTTTTTACGAACCAAAACTTGTATTTTATTTTCATGGGTCCTTTAATCACGTTGATATTGCGTAAGCCATTTAATAGTAGCTCGATCCACAATAATTTATGGTCTCCACAGTTCTCGTCTTCCCGGTTCCAGTCTGCGCGAATTGCTTCATCCGATGTGTCTCCAATTACCGTATCCCCTCACCCCATTCGTTCCGGCTGCTTTTTTCTTCAGGAGCGGCGCGCAGCTGTGATCGGTCTCGGACGCTTCGGCGGTCCGTCGTTAATTAAGCGCCCCGCTTGTCCGAGTGAGTGGAGTTGACCACGGCCAGCGAGCAAATCGAAAGCCGCTGCCACCGCTTCCAACAGCGCTGTCCACTAACGCTAACAAGCCGACCGCTGCACCGCCATCGCGACTGGGGGGATAAGGAGGGCTCTTGGGAGTGCCCTCTCTACATAAGCGACCATACATAGCTGTAGTGAACTGCTTGCACGCCAGTTTACCTCACTCTTCATTATAAGTGCTCCGGCATGCATGGTTTTGTTCCAGTAGTTTAGGCTCCTTTAAAGTCTTAATTGTGACCCTAAATGAACAAGCGTGTGACTAGGCTGTAGCCCTGTGCCTTGCACACTAACCAGGGGCTTACGAGTGCCTGCGAGAAGAGCGAACCAACGGTTTTGTTTAGGTAGGTTAGGCTTCCTTTTAATCCTAATTGTAACTCTAAAAGGGCAGTTCAATAGGCGGTTGTTCACTCGCTTAAACATTTCATTTCCTTTATTTTCCAGAAGAACAGCGACAGCGGTTGTTCTGGAAAATAAAGACTTACAGTGACACTTACAGAACCAGTGACACAAACAGTGACACTTACAGTGAGAAACACTTACAGAGCCTCAGTGAAGTGTGAACCTGCGCTCGTCTTACCAACTAACCTACATGGGCGACTATGCTGAAAAGTGCTCTGTTATAGCTAAATTTTAGGTGCGGAGTGCCTTAGGACCGCACAATGTCTGTCCGCGTCCGTGCGCATGGCATTTACAATCGCAAAATATCACACAGGCACCGGTAGGATTCGAGCCTGTGTCTGGTAGACCAGACAGAGTTAGTATCAGTCGTCTTACCCATTGGGCTACGACCATGAGTTAGTTCCAATAGTCAAACGGCTTACTCCCTCGCCTGTAACGGTGCGGAGTGGCTTAGGACCACCCAATGTCTGTCCGCCTCCATCCGTGCACACAACACCTTCAAGCTAAAATCAAGCGAAATTCGATTTGAGCCGTGAGTTGCAGTTTCATTTAGGGAATAATCAAGGTGCAACTCACTGCTCAAATCGAATGACGGTCGGCACGCAAATCGGATGTCACTCGGGGCGCAAATTGGATGTCATTTCGAGTCCCCGTACTCCGCACCCTTGCCATCATCCACGGAGTGGAGATGCTGCTATTTTTAACTATCTGCTAAACCAGAGAGCAGAAAATAGGGGTTGGTTCTTTGCTTCTCTGCGCGCTCGCTTTCAGCTTACATCGGTAATGTTCGAGAAACTTTGTTTTGTACAATTGACAGTATTCGCGCCCAGGATGTGATATGCAATGCGCGTTATAGCATGAAGTCAAGTTAATAAACGCCCAAGAATGCATCGGGGAGTCAGTGACGTCACTTACCAGCAGTCGTTCAAACTCCAGCCGGCTTGCATTTCTGTTTGTTATTACATTGCCTACTTGACCTGAAATTGGGGCAAAAATATTCAATCTGAGAGACTGAGATGGTGGTCATGCAATGGAGCGCATAAAGGGAGTGAACCTCATAAAAGAATAAATTTGGGTTTGGCGCCAGATCTCTCAACAGCTAAGAAAACTACAAAATAAACATTTTTTTTTCATCACGGCTAATCGAAAGCTTAAAATTTTGGCTGCTGAAATCTTCACCCTTTATATCGAATGCCTTGAGTGGCAGCGTTCATAGCTGGAAAACTATAGTCTAAATCACAAATGGAATGGATTCCTCGACAAACGTTGGTATAATGTATACCCAAACAAGTGAAAGGTGTCTTTATTTTAAATTAAAACAATAGAAACACGTATTCCATATTTAACAACTACTTGAATGTAGCTTGCCGTCAAAATTCTCGTAATTTCATTTCGCGTAATCCACCCGAAAAATATGACAACATTTTTTCTTTGCGGGAGTATGTTGATAAGGCGGAAAGAACAGGAGAAAATAGCCCTCGAAAACCGCTCATAAGCAGTATTAAAGCGAAAGCTTTTTGGTGGGACCAATAGCGTTGCGTAAAAAAAAAAACTAATGCATTTTTTTCTTTCGCATAGACCGGTTGGTCGACCGAAAAGCCCTGATAAGATCTCTGGACACACGGCGCATGCGTGAAACCGGCCTACCATATTGTCAAAATGGTAACTTGAAACTCAGTGCGCGAAAGATCGTCGCATGGGTTCGTTCCTCGTTCGCGATTTGGGTTTTTGATGGTTTGACGATCGATTGGGCGCTCTTTCTTTTGATTGGGCGAAGATTTCACGATTCTCCCAACTTTCTTTAGGAAGAGATGGTAAATATTTTTGGGGGTAATCAAGAATACTTGGGGAAAAAAACTGGCGAAGAGTCAACCGGGAGGGGAAGGCAACTTACCTACAATAGTTGCAAAAATGAAGACGCCGATGAGATAGCACAAAATAGTGAAAATGTATCTGAAAAGAGAGGGAAAAAAACGATAATCAGTAAGTCACAGGATAACAACGTTCCAGACCAGGTTCACAGTACGGCAACTGAGAGAGTAAAACAAGCGTGCTCATTTTGAGATCAAAAACAATGCATAGAAAATCCATGGTTTCATAATTTATCAAATAAATAATGGACTATTTTATAAATGAACACAATTATTACTAATACTTCCATGGCCCTACCGTTTCTAGTTGACAGAAATGTGTAGGTATATAATATGAGTTAGCCCCACTGAGGTACAATATATAGCACATTTTATTGCAACTATTTTATCTTTAGAACAAGGTGGAGGATATTCCCGCAGACAAATAAACGCGGAATGGCACTTGTACTAGAGTCACGGCCTTACGCCTAGGCTTCTACATTTCTTTCTTCGCGTTTTCAATTACCGAAAGCGGGAGAGCTCTTATCTCTGGTCTATTTAGGGATATACCAGTGAATTTCTGCCGCGGGAAGCACAAACTAATTGGTGCACTGCTCTGTCGCTACGGCGATTTGCAGGCGTTACCAGCATGTTCCGTACATGTACCATGACGCGATAATTCAAACTAAAAGTGACCCCGTGATATTGTTTGAATGCGATAATTCAAACTCAAAGGGATATTATGATGTTGTTTTAATTATCAGAAGTTCTCATAAATGGGACTCGAGGGAACATACAAACTTGTGTTGTATTAAACATTCCCATATATTCAGGCACAATACTGAAATACTATTCACACTTTTAAAAAATCACGCATGGATGACTGCTTTGTCTTTGAACGAGTGTTCGAAACGACGTTTTCGAAGCCAGCAAGGGACAGCCAGTTCATTGCGAGTTTTTTTTTTTTTTTTTTGCACTGGTCAAGAGCTTGCGGATCCCAGCAATATGCTAAACGGATGAAAATGTGCAGCTATAAGCGGCAAATGCAGCGGATATTTCACAGCAGGTAAAAGCAAAAAGTACGAATTAACCGAGTTTACGCAACGGAGACGTTTGAATTAAGTGGTTTTAAAATACCTTAAAAACGTAGCGGGCCAACTGAAATTTCGAAGTTTGTTTAAATTAACCGAAAGTTTGAATTAATCGAGTTTTAATTATCGCTAGTCTTTTCTACTTAATTTGAGATGGTGCGAGAAAACCACGATAGACGAAATGGGATAGGCAAGCAAGGAGTATGAGAGCAGAAAAGCGATCTCCAGAAACTCGGTCATGTTGCACCACGTGCCCTTCGTGCGTCTCTTTAACGAATGAATTGCTTTGCCAATAAAAAACAATACCGGCGTATTCAGCATGGCATTGCCGATAGCAAAGCAGAAACAGACAGAGAGAGAAAGAGTAAAGAAATACATGGAATGCCTATACAGGTACGGAAGTTTGGGCTGCGTGTTCACGGAACTTTTGTGCCTTCATGCGCAGTAAAAGCCCCAACCAATAGTGCAGGAACGGAATACTCTGCGTGCATTAGAAATACATCAGCTGAGTTCTTGTTTCTTCCTCAACAGCAAAGGTTCCCGTCTTTCACCATTTTGGGGTGCTTATCTCCATTAAAAAGCAGAGCCTTGACGTCGGGCACGCGTACGATTCCCGGGTGTATCCCGAAGCAACCCATTCCGGTTTGGAACCGTACCGTTCGAACCCATTCGTAAACTCCCTTCCTGTTTGACCTGTCCCGTGTGCGACCGTTCCCGCAACGACCTTCCCTTTTGGGTGCACCTGTTTCAAACCGTTCCCAAAACGCCCCTCCCATTTACACTCGTATCGTTTCAACCCATTCGAATTTCTGAAAATATGCGTTACCGTTTTTGAAGGTGTTTCCAGAAATTTGCATCTAAGGAACGGGCCATGCATTACTGTAAAAACGTCTGTGCAACAATCTATCTGGAATTGAGCTTGCGGCCGATATTTACGGCACATAAATATTTCCGAATGTCTGAGGCCGTTACTGAGCTCTAGAAGCTTTATCAAGAAGGAAATTCGGTCCTATTTCTCGTTCGTCTGGATTGTGTACGGAATCAAAAAAGTTTGTTCGTGCGTTCGTGGCTCTACTCTGAAAAAAGTCGCGTTGAAACAATAATGCTCTCGAAAGACTTTTTTCCAGTACCGGTGCTGCTAGCGGCCATTACGGCTAACTATTCGTTAGGGCCGGAAAGATTTCGCTGTCAAAAAACTTGTGAACGAAACATCCTGTATCAAAGTAGGTTCAAATCCCGTTTTTTAGAGTCAAGAAGTGTGGACCTAAGTGCAACTGCAACTACTGCAGGACCCATTCGACGAAACATCGTGCAGTGCATGTGATGCATGTCTGTACTGGCATTTAAAAAAAGGTTCTGAAACCGGCAGCTGGTTCTGAAAAAAAGAAAATGTTTGAAGCATTATATGGATAACTACCTATATGTTATGCACTTCATTTGCTTTTACACGTCCTGCGTTGCCACCTATGTATTATCCTAATAAAGTACACGCAAAGAGTAAAGTTCGTGGTATTATTAATTCCTGGATGAAAAATGTGTGCGAACCATTTCCTCCATGAGCAAATTTCAGCTTTATGCTTCAATGGCCATTTTTTACAGACATTTGAATATACAGTGGCCGTTGACCCCACATTAAAACAGATTGTAGAAAGCACTGGCCTGGCCCATAATAGTCACCGCTTTCATAAAATAATATTTTCATTACTTAGGTAACTTTAGTAATTAAATTTCGCGATATCTTTTTCCCGCGTAGCAATAAAACAGTTGCCGTTTACTTCCCATAATAATATATTAATTGTATTTGCTAAAAGACACAACTTCGTTTTCGGCATGATACAAACGTTACAAACTAGCACTGCGCCCGCGGGAAGGAGTTCTATTTTGTTAATTACCGTATTTTCCCTTATTTTAGGCGTTACATATGAAAAAAGTGCATGTGCAATCGTATATAAACGATGTATTTCAACACTTCGAAATTCCCATGCAACCGTCGGGACTCGAACCTACACCTCTGCCGGAGTACGCTTGCCAGCAACACGCTCCACACGATCGACCAACACCGACGCAGACGGAATAGTATAGTTTCAGCTGTAATTTACCAAGACTGTACCAGGGGAAACGTAACGCGGCCCACCACGTGTTGTTTTTTAATTGACGCCACGTATCGGAAAACAGAACAATGCAATAAGGCTGTGTAGATTATTAGGGCGTGTCTGTACTGTGGTTCAGCCATCCGTAACTTTTTTTTTTCTGAGGAATACATTTGACCTAACTTCAATTTATTTTCAGGTAGCGTCGGACGTAAGTGTAATTTTTGAGTTTGGGTTACGTCGGATGAACTCAAAACATTTAAAGTACAGACTGACGTAGGCTTTAATTTAAAAAAATGGCATGCCTCGGTCCGAGTCCCTTGAGTCGAACTGGGTACGTCATTCCGAGAAGGGACTAAATGGGAAAAGACGAAATGGGAAGGTCGCTTTGCAGCGGCTTGAAACTGGCGGAAACGAACGAGAAGGTTCAAATGGGAGTGGGTTCACATGGGAACACGCGAAATTGGAAAGGGTGAAATGGGAAGGTCGTTTTGCGCCGGGTTGAGACGGGAGGGAACAAGCGGGAGGGCTGAAATGGGAATGGGTTCAAAGGGGAACCTCCCGAATTCACGACCCTGGAGTGCGCACAGCCATGCTGACCGACATACAGAGTGTTTCAGGGAAGACTATTAAAAAAAAAGTCTTTCGCAGGTAAAATTGTTTTTCTTGCGCGAATGAGTGAGAGGCCGTGGCGGACGCAATAGAACGGTTTCTAAGTGCTGCTTACCGAAATAATTACTACTACAATTTGTTAATTACACTTTAACTATTCTGGTTCGTTGTTTGATTGTCGTAAGGAAATAGTAGAGGATCATCAGTCAAACCCATAACCATCATTAGATTTGCGAAATTGTAATTGCGTGCAGAGCTAAAGCGCTCAGAACCTCAGCTCTCCAAATTAGAGCAACGGGCTCGTGTGGCACGTTTGCGTGCGAAGATAAAGCCGAAGATAAAGCGCGGCGGGCGTGTGACGTGTCCAGCTCCGAGTGACATCGCGGCGCTCAGCTGCCACACGAGCCCGTTGCGCTCATTTGGAGAGCTGAGGTTCTGAGCGTTTTAGCTCTGCACGCAATTACAATTTCGCAAATCTAATGATGGTTATGGATTTGACTGATGATCCTCTACTATTTCCTTACGACAATCGAACAACGAACCAGAATAATTAAAGTGTAATGAACGAATTGTAGTAGTAATTATTTCGGTAAATAGCACTTAGAACCCGTTCTATTGCGTCGCCACGGCCTCTGACCAATTCGCGCAAGAAAAACAATTTTACCTCCGAAAGCCTATTTTTAAAATTACTTTGCCTTCCCCCTGAAACACCCTGCATACGCCTGGGTATATACATAGGCGTACCTGCCGTTTCCGCAGCCGCCATTCCTACAACCTCGGATTATCAGATGAATTAACCCGAATTCACGCTCCTGCGCCCGGAAGAAGAGGGGGTTCGGAGCGGACGTGTATAATGCGGAAGCTCCGGAGTCCGCGCGGTTGCACGCAGCGATGACGATCTCTGGATAGGACCAACTCTGCGCAACGGTTCTTAGCGGTGGGGGCTAACGAAAACTCCAGGCGGAAGTTAATGGTGGACGCGCGTCATTTATCAGCCAGGTATCGCGTGTGTGGCTGGGGCTGGAAAAGTGCCTCGGCCACGGCTGTCGTCGTGGTTTGTGGTTAATTAAGGATGAGCCCGCGCAAGATAGCGGCGGGCTGGCGGAGCTTGTACGCAGCTAACGCTGGCGGCAGCGACGAGCGAGGAGCTGTGCGGACTTGTCGGCGCTGCTTAGTGTTTCCCACGTGCGGGCATGCCAGTTCCGGAGGGCAGTGAATGCAGAGTTGCTGGTATATCTACCGTGGATAGCCGCACACACAATCACGCACGCACGCATAACATACATACATACATACATACATACATACATACATACATACATACATACATACATACATACATACATACATACATACATACATACATACATACATACATACATACATACATACATACTAAATACATCATACATCATACATGCATACTACATAATACATACATACATACATACATACATACATACATACATACATACATACATACATACATACATACATATAATGGAAACACTCGTTATAACGAAATCACTGTGTTCGAAATCCCGCTTTATTCTAAGTGCTTATAACCCCCCACTTCAGTGAATTGAGAGCAAACCTACCCACTTTTAACGAAGTAACGCTTTTAACGACACCAGTTTTGTGCTCCGAGGACTTAAATATTACGAGTGTTTACTGTACATGCATGTATACGTACAGACAGTCGGACAGATGTGGTGTCAAATAAACATGCAGTCCATATGGAGAATGACAAAATACGCTCTTAAAAGGCTTGCACAGCTTCTCTATAAGTAATCTTCCCAGCAGCCCCTTCGACATGTTAATACGCTCAGTCTGGGCCACCGTAGTCGGGGCGCTAGCCCGACTCGTCCGCCCATGTGTTACGTTACCTTTAGGACTGTGCAGAAATCACGCTGGTCGTTTCAGTGCGCGCGCTTAGTGTCGTGTAACCCAAACACGTGTTGGGCTTCACCAGCGCGAGTGACCGGCCGGTTCCCCCCTAACTCCCCAAGATGCACTACCTGGACTCGGGTCTAAGCTGCACATCCTTATTCTGGCGTTCACTTATTTCGATACGTTTCATTTGAATAAGCACGCTAGTGCGTACATAGTCGAATTAACAGCTACTCGGCTGTTCACTGCATTACGTTTGCGTCGTTTGATCCAAGCAGAGCTGTGGCATTGAATATCGGAGCGGAAGCTGTGGCGTACGTACAGCTTCGGCGATAGCTTCATCTTTGTATATTTCGGGTAGTTGAGTAGCCCGCTTATTAAAGCGAAACTTTCTACGCCTCACTGATGGCGACCGTCCCGTCCCCAAAACGCTCTGCAGGAAGGCCAACTTTGCACAATGGGTTTTACAAAGTGATGATGCTGATAGCCGGGGGCACATCAAGCGTTTCAAGAAAAAAAAAACCGCTTCCCGTAGTTGGAATCGAATCTGGGTCCCTCGCGTTACGAAACCGACGCCTATCCGATTGCGCAATTCCGACATCGGTTGAAGCAGTTTGTATTTTGGTCCTTGATTTTGACTCAGGTTGCGGGGGAGAAAGCTTCGCGCCTTAGCCATTGTTCTCTTAATTAGGAAGGGGGCTTCGATTTTGTATCCATCCTCTTGAGTTCGAAGGTAATAAAGGCTGAGCTTATCCATTCCCCGTAGTTGCTAATGAATTCGAGCCTCATTCCGGAAGCCACAACCAGGCGCATTTTATCTGGGGGCAACATTCTTAAAGTCGGGCGCAACCTGGTTCGAGTAGGACGTAGGAAAAATTCTCTTTTTGTTCCTACTCGAGCATGCTCATAACGAAACGTTTCTAGAACACCAGGAAAGTTGTTTAGCCAAGTCATTATCCATACTCATTACGAAAACCGATATATCAGGCTTTTTTGCAAGTGCCATCAAAACATGGCGAACTCAGTTTGGAGAAAACTCATTGATATCTCTCTGGAACACGCAAAGAGGGCAGGATTTGGGGTTGGGTCACGTCTGTGTTACGGAGGAAGAAGGGGAGTTCAGAATAAACATTGTGAACAGTGCGAAATCGTGTACTAGGCGAAACCCGATTTCTCAGGACATCAATTTACCAATTCCGGATTTTAGCAGTATACCTTTCATTCCCGTTTGGTATCCATAGAGTTGCATGTGTCATAACCCAATTTTGGCGAATGTAACTATTTTTTAAGAAAATGCATAATATTTCTTGTAAACACGGCATGAAATGAGCAAAGAAAAACCTCAAACGCGTAAAAATTGAAAAAAAAATGCAGGGACAATTTGCATGGTATACGGTACACGACGAAGTCGTGGCGACCGTTTGTGTGAGGAGGCTGAAACTTCGAGCTATCACTAGCGGGGAAGAGAACGTACGTAAAGAAAAATGTCCCAACTTTTTCGCTTGTAAGTAAAAGTGTCTTTTTGAAGATTTGCTATTGGCCTCTATTTTACGAAATTCGCGATTTTACCAAATTTTTTCCAATCCCCGTCGACCTCATTAATATAGGTTTCAACCTACTTGGTTTCAGTCATGTAAGCCGTCTGCGGTGCGTCGGCGTAAAGTGATGCCCTTCTACCGCGTCGTAGATATGAAGTGTCTGCCCTTCCAAGATTTGAATAATGAAGAGTAGTGGATCATACTTCACCTAGCACAAAATTTTTAAGTTCGAGTTCAGCATACATCTCCGCTTTTCAAAGTTTACCTTCATGGATTAACGTCACTTTAAACACAGGCGCTCTTGTAGGCATTCCGGTTACCCGCCCCGAAGCCTTCCTGAATTGAAAACAAGGTAGAAAAGATATCCGGTTAGTTCATCTCTAACCCCAGGCTGTAGAATAGCAAAATGAAAGGCTAAATTAAAAGTAAAGGAGGAATAAACAGATATATTTGTCCACCTGTCGAGTAGCAAGGCAGAGAGATAGAGAGAGAAAAAAAAAGAAATTGCGGCTTGTCTTTTTCTACGCTTCAACGGTAGACACAATGCAGGAGATGCTATAAATCTTTTAATACCCGCTGGCGTAAGTTTTTGCCAGATATAAATCTGTAGCACAAGTTCTGCTTGCTGTACGAATTCCGCCTACGTTGTTTTCTCATTGGTCACCTGATTGGCTTATTGAGACAGAGCTGAGCCCGCCCAACATCCTTCCTCTCTGGGACGCGGTACACGAGTAAGAGCACGGCGTACACGTAACACTTGTATTGATCCGGCCCCAATGGTCCGTATCGCTGAACCGAGAACGTGATAACAGCGACAAACTGCCCCATCGGGGCTACTTTGTCTGGGAGTCGAAAGCAAGAACGATCCTCCCCGATAAAGCTCCGGAAGCAGGCTCCCCTTCTGGATTTATTTCTACTTGGGCACGAACCTCTAAATAAGGTGCAATGCCTTTGCATTGGCCTCGCAAATAAATTCGTCTTTGGTGCTTCGAACTGTAAAAGAAGGGTAACTCGGGCCAGTTGGTACATAATAAAAGAGAAAAACGGCGCTTAAGACAGGACAAAAGGGAAGGCTAGACACACCCAGCGGTGTTTCGAAACGTTTGAACGGTGGCAGGATATTTTTAGTAGACACGGTTGATCTATCTATCTATCTATCGATCGATCGATCGATCGATCAATCAATCAATCAATCAATCAATCAATCAATCAATCAATCAATCAATCAATCAATCAATCAATCAATCAATCAATCAATCAATCAATCAATCAATCAATCAATGTTCAATAATGCTCCTACGGATGACCCCTTTTACAGGCGCACGAGAAGAAAACGAAAAACAACAATAAAATATAATTTCGACATGAATGCATGCACTGTGTACAATAAAACGAAAACCATACCACCATCCTACAACAAAAAAGTAGATTCGCCGTACAGAAAGGTAAATGCAAACATGTACATACTTCCTACAGACGAACGCGTAAAGCGGGAAAATTCCGTAGCAAGAAAAGCATTGCGAAAGTGAGAACGAAAATTTTAAAATGTGGACAGGATACTAAGCACACAGCGATACAACATAGGTTGCAAAGAGCAAAGAAAGAAAATACGAAAAATGAATTCCGTCCGGCAGAACAATAAAAAAGTATACCATACAATTTCATGGGAGAGAGAGAGAGAGAGAGAGAGAGAGAGAGAGAGAGAGAGAGAGAGAGAGAGAGAGAGAGAGAGAGAGAGAGAGAGAGAGAGAGAGAGAGAGAGAGAGAGAGAGAGAGAGAGAGAATCGTTTCTTAATCTTAAGGAGAAAGGAGTAAGAGCGCAAGCGGTGAGCCTCCCAAGTCCGGGAGGCCGGGAACCCGCGCTGATTCCAGTGTCCAGTCAACCAGTCTTTGTTGTTTTTCCGGAAACGAGGTGGTCAGTGGAGGCTCCCACTGCTCAGGCGATGGGTTGGGGAGTGGTTTAGGGTTGTCAGAGCATGAGCGCACCAAGTGGTACGTAGCGAGAGGGGCGGTGCAAGTGCGGTGCTGGCGTTGGAAGAGTAATGGAGAAATGTGGGAGATAACCGTGTGGTTAAAGTAAGTACCGGTCTGTAGCCGGCGCAGATATGATACTGTTGGTTGCTGAGGGTAGGGTGATGCTAGGGATAGGTAATAGGATAGTATGCATTTTTCGTAGGGTCGAGGGGTATTAGAGACGTTACTGTGGAGCCTGGGCCACTCGTCACTTCTTGCCTTAAGGACGGGAATTCCCGGAAGTGCAAACTGGGGGCGGTAGCGTGAGCTGCCTCGCTCCCGGCAAGGCCCGCATGACCTGCGGTCCAAACGATCTTCAGGCAAGGTTCGGAGGAGACGAAGGGCGCTTTCCGGTGCCCTGCTGTAGAGATAAAGTCGGGAGGCCCGTTGGGAGCCGGTAGGAATAGTGACTTGGGGTTGATTCTGGTGGGTAGTTGCAGCATGTGCAATCCCGATGGCCTCAGCCGTTGGTTGATTGATTGAATGTGCTGCCGTAGCCACCTCACCCTGCAAAGACAGGGTAACAATTGTGGTTTTTGGTGACCGGGGGTGCTCGGCAATGTCCATGTACGGAACTTGATGATCTTATGAATACATCTTTTCTAGCCAGATGACGACCGCGAGCTCCTCCACGGCCCTTGTTGAAGGTCGGGTGCGTGTGGCGGAGTATGGGGCTACCCGGATCTTGCGCAGCATGTTCGGCGGGATCGGGTGCGGGGCGCTGCTGAAATTAAGGGGGGGGGGGGGTGATCTTTGTATGAGTTGCAGTATTCTCCTGCCTGCTGGTGTCAGGGACAGGTGGTTGAGTTGCGCCGTGTGTTGGGCTTCATGAAGTTTTGAAACGGTGTTATGTAAACCGAGTTGTAACGGTTTCTCGTTGCTGCTGTACGTAGGGAGTGTCAGTGCCACTTTGTAGGTCTTGCGTACAAGGGCATCCAACTTGGCACAATACAAAAAGTCTACACTGCAAATGTCTGAAATTAACAGAAGAAGCAAGTTTCCGGAAATATCGACACCTGCAGAAACGAATTTAGAAACTTTCTAAAGCCTGAAAGTAGCCCCTTTTAAAGGAACTGAAAGTACTAAAAGGGTGACACTTTTGTGTTGTTTTAAGAAGGACTGCCAGTTGGAGTTAAATGTTCAGGTGAATTAACTGGTTCGCTTAAGCTTACCGTTCCGAGCCTTCCAAAGTAGTTCTAAGTAGTCGCAGTGCTGGGTAGAAAGGCAACGTTAGCCGACGACGTGCTTGGAACGTTACCGCCGGCAGCGACGGCGGTCGTTCCCCAGCAAAGCTTCTATTTCTTACTCGAGCGTCATTCTTTAGCTCTACCTTGATTCGCAGGCTCCGCACCGACAGAAGCGATTTCACAACGCGGGGCGCCAAGTATCGTGACAAAACCATCGGCGCTGGCCTCACTGCAGTCTTTCGCGAAGGGCCGTGTATACTCTGTCGTTGGTAGCGCGGCCAGTAGTTTTCCCAACCTTTTTCTTCTAGGCTAAACGGCACACCATTTAAAACAAACACGTTTAGAGAAAGAGGGAGCGCTAGAATACGTTTATTGGCGTCTAAAGTTGTTGTCAAAATTAACCCGGAGCCCTCTACTACGGCGCGCCTCATCGCCTGCGTTGCGTCGGCGCCTTAAACCCTACAATCAATGAAATCAATCAATCGAGTGTCTAAATTCGGTCGTGTGGCCCGTTGGGAGTGGTTCTTTGTTAACTGGAGGCCATATGACTTCATGGCCGTCTGCGCCTTGTCGACCAGCGCTAGCTGTGTCTCCAGTGAGGACAACAGCCTGCAAAATTCGCATTTGTACCCCGCTGTCGTACATCCTAAAAAATATGCATGGTGGCACAGCGGTTACGTTTTTTCAGTCGGAGACAATGCGGCCGAATCCATTCCCTCATTTTATTTTTGGAAAAATACTGCGAAAAAAAAATTAAATGGCTTATTCGGCAGGAAAGCCAAAGTCATGGTCTGTCTCGGCGACTAAATTTCAATTGGCTGTGACGATCAACGTGGCTCATCAAGCAGGCGCGACTCAAGGTCAAAGCGGACCCGTCTCAGAAATAAAACAAAAAGAAAAGGACAGCAATTAAGACACTTCGTTATGAAACCCGTGAAGCTGTCAGGGTCACTGCGCATGCGCATTGGTGGAAACCCGGCCCATAGCTGGCCTCACCCAGCGGCGCCGCAGTCACCAACGAGTCTGGCAGCTTCTGTTCTATGGGAGTGCCCACAATACCAGACTGTCTGTTCAGCGCTTATTCTTATTCGTAAGTTAGTCTTAGTCTTATTCGCAACTCGTGAGAGGTGCGTACGTGTCGTGGGATTTCTTTATTTTGAGCAGCAGCGTGGCATAGTTCCCGCGAAAATTTGAAGTTCCAAACGGTGCGTGTCGAACGCGCCTGAAGGTTCGATTGGAACTCGAAGCGTAGCGGCATTATGCAATAGCGTTGCATCGCACGTGAAATTTATAGTGCAACCCGGCGCAGTGAAACTCCCAGGAATGGCAGGGGAACGCAGACAGGCTTTGGGAAAGGAACGGACAAAACAGCTGGGAGGGAAGCATTTGGTGTTCTTAGAGCGCGTACAGCACTAACACATGATAAGCACTACCAGTTCGAATCAGCCTCTACCCAATGCTACAGCAATTCGAAGAAAACGCCCTTCGAAATATGTTTCAGAGAAAGCAGCAGCGTTTTCAAAAATAAAAGGAAAAAAGAATAAGAAGAAGAAACAAGAGAAGAAATAGAAAGCAAAACAAGATACGAACAAGCCATCGAACAAAGTTAATAATAATAAAAAAAACTGAAAATACTGTCCATTCACCACCACCGTACACAGAGCGTTCGAGGAGAAAATACAAGTCGACAGGCGCTTTCGCGAGGATGTCTCCGAAAAGCGTTCGGCAGAGGAATCGAGGGCATTCCAATCATTCTCGAGTGTTTCCACCTAGAACTTCTCCCAAGTTGCCTGGTTTGGCCGGGAAACGCGTCGAGACAGCCGAGGCAGTTTTCTCAGCTTCTGGCTCTAATACCAAAGTTCTACACTATCCCGCGCGTAGACAAAGTGTGTTTCTTCTTAACTGTGGGAAGAAGGTGCTACACTAACACGACCGCAACAACAAACGCAGCAGACCACAATAGAACAAACAAAGGTATATTTAAGAAGGGGAAACATTTAACGATTGCGGGAACGACCAACGGTTGAAAAGGTGTTCTCTGCAGCCACTATCCCAGATTCAATTCAGTTTTTTTCTGCCATGGGCTTCGCAATGCGGGATACTGAAGAGTTGGAACAAATCAATATGAACTGTGAAGGACGTGGGATTGTAAGGAGTCGTCAGTTGGTCTCATGGGCTCTAGTTCCTTGAAATTTCAGCGCGAACATTCGCTTCGAAAAGAAATGCCCGCGCTGGCATCTGGTGTTTTCTACACTTTGGATCTCATTTCTGATTTTTGGCAAGAAGTAGGCGCGTGAGGAAGATAAACCTAATGTAAATAAAATTTGCAGCGAGAAGGCGTCGACGGAAAGATCGGACGAAGCGCTTTGTTTGCTTGCGATGAATGATGTCTACTTGCTTGCTGTGGAGCGAGCGCGGCAAAATGCGGTGAATGGATGGTTATCTGTGTCCTGGCGGTGTTGTGGCTGCTGGAGCAGGTGCGCATCTATTTTTGCTTTCATATTTCTACCACTGAGAGGAAGAATTGTTGCCGGGATAGGATGGATGAAAGCGAACCCGTTATGAAATGTAAACTGACGCTATCTCTATCATCAGTGGGAAAGATCGCCACTGGTGAGAGCAGTCCGTGATTTTCTGACCCATTATGTGACGTTTCGTTGTCATTACGTCATTTTACCAGAGTGGTATGCCAAACAAGTTAAGGATTATCGAAAGTCGCCTCTTTACTAAATTTTTATGGAGAACATGATAATAGTATCCTAGAGGACGTCCCTGGCAAAGTTAAAAAGCTTTGGTACAAAGAGCAGATTGAGCAATTAACAGATTCGAATACAATGAACCTTGCTAGCGGTGAGCAACAAACGACGAACAATTCTTATGTAATGAACAGACGTAGAGGAAAGAAGGCAACTGTGGTAGCGTAGAAAAGTTGTCTTGTATTTAGCTCGAACGAAATGCGATTGGTTTCTCTTGTTTGTTTGTTTTTTCTTATTGCTTCCTTTCCACCTCGGTTTTCTTTCGGGGAACTAACACTAGATATTGAACGGGTCATTACGTTGTAGTTGTTTCCTTCCTCCAAGTTTAAGCTCTATAAGTTGAAACGTCTCCGAACTTAGGAACCTCAAAACCCAACTAACGATAAATACTGCAAAACAAAGTTTAAAGATCGTGCATAATGTCATATTATATTTTACGCCCACTAAGCTACGAAACCATAGATCATTTTTGTCGCTCAACAATTTAAACAGAAACAAGCCTCGCCTCATGACGTCACCTTTTGGGGAAAAAACCTCTTGAGTCGTTCCCAACGTCTCCAAGTACATTTTACGAAAGAGTGAACGCAAGAAGGGTCATATCTCCATTAACGCATTTTTGTCTTTTTGTTTTGACCATGTCCATTCGCGGCAGGTTCCTCCTCGCAGAATGAATAGTGCTCCTCCGCAGATTTGGAGCCCCGAGAGGCGACAGTAACCGGAGACCACTGCGGGCGATTGTATGACTAGGTCTGGTTGGTTGGACGAGAAATATAGGGCTGGGTGCTGAATAAATAGGTTTGTGTACACGCGCTATATTGAATTTTGCAGTACACCAGCGAAATAGCGGGGTGCCGCAAGGGAACAAACTAAGCGACGCCACTCACTCCACATCGCTTGGTAAACAGGCCGTCACTCTTCTCGACGTTATCCAGCAGCAGATGTGTGTGCAGAACAGGGATTGAAGTGGGTATGATTTTTACGCACGCTTTTTTCTCTTTCTCCAAAATGCGGGCACCACTGACCGCCTTTCTTTCTTTCTTTCTTTCTTTTTTCTTTTCTTTCTTTCTTTCTTTCTTTCTTTTTTTTTCTTTCTTTCTTTCTTTTTCTTTCTTCTTTCTTTCTTTCTTTCTTTCTAAGCCTTCCTTTTCTTTTCTTTTCTCTTCCTTTCTTGTTCTTTTGGAAGGACTCTTCTTCCTTAATTACTTTCTACCTACCCCTGAAGAAATCCTCCACTCCCTCCCTTTCTTCCTGCTTTTATTCTTTGATTTTTTTCTTTCTTCTTCTTCTTTCTTCTCTTCCTTCCTTCCTTCCTTCCTTCCTTCCTTCCTTCCTTTCTTTCTTTCTTTCTTTCTTCTTTCTTTCTTTTTTTTTCTTTCTTTTGTTTCTTGCTTTCTTTCTTTTGCATACATCCTCTAACCATTCCCCTTCCCCATCGCTCAATCTTTTCGTCCTTCTCTCTTGTTTCAATTCTTTCGTCGTAATCTTCCTGCCTACCATAAAAAAGTGTGTGGGAGGCAGGAGGAGGTTGCAAGTGGACGCAACGGTTAACACAAAAACCAGCAAGCATTCTAGAAAAGCAGCAAGTCCTGAGCGCGAAAGCTATCATCGCAGTAGGCAATGCAGGCAACGTTGGAAAAAGTGTGTACGCATGACCGCGTTCTCTCTTTTTCCGGCTCCTGCTTGCGGTTATGGGAGTACGCACCGAGCAAGTGACATGGAGCTTCACACACACGGCCACTCAGCTTTGTTATTAGCTAACGTATAAATAAACACCCCGAAACGAATGACATAAAGCATCGTCAGAGCGCCGTCACCCTGCTTCTAAGCGATTATGAAGTCGACCGAGCTTCACTCCCCATTCATAACACGCTCGCATTGTATTTTACGTTGCGCTGAGTAGGCGACTCTTGGTGGGCCTTGCCTTGCGATGGTCCTATGCTCATCTTGCGATTCAGTAGTAGATGCATTGCAGGACATAATAGGTTGGTTATAGCATGCCGGAAAGCAGATGGCTCTGTTTGATGCAGATCATGCTCGCATATGTTGGTGGAAATCATCGTCCTTCTACATGGTCCCTGGATTCTGCTCCCAGTACTGTGGTGTCACTCTAGACTCATGTGTACCGTACTATTTTATATGCGACGAGTACTTGGACAATCTTGGCCTATTTAGTGCGGAGCACTTCGGCGGCTGCTACTGTGATTTGGCGGTGGCGGCGGCGTTGTAACGGAGCGTGTGAAGACAAGAAAACGGCGGAGGAACGCATAGCGAAAGCGAGGGGGAGGGCAGTATGCCAAGCCCGCACGAGACACTTGTCGGAGTGTCTGACGAAAGTGTGAGGGGGAGGGTGGCATGCGCTGCTATGACGTCATCTCTCTCACTCCTTCCCCTCACACTTTCGCCAAGCGTCGCAGCCGAGGAGCCGCCTCCCTCTCACATTTCCGGCAAACGCTCCTCCCCCGTTTGTGGCTCATCCGAACCACGTGACATTTGCGCAGCAGGTTCGAACACGATTTGCAACAACATGCTCGGCGGCGGCGATGCGCTGCGAGATAACGGCAGAGTAGCGCGCACCGCCGTGCGTTCGCTCCTCACGCGATCACTTCCTGAGACGCAACAGATATGCGCCGTGACCGAGAAGACTTCAGCTCGCGCTGAGCACAAATTTCGCATTAGGGAGCATTGTAATCGTGAGCGATGTTTTTTTTCTTTTTAAGGCCAATGTCTTAAATGGCCCATTGAGCAAGAAAGCGACGTCCGGCGTCCGTAACAGGAAAACGGCTTTATCGAACGCATTCCTCTGCACGAGGTGTTCTGTATCACGAGGCGTTCCACGGTGAAAGATTTAGCGGAAAAAAAATCAGAGCCCTCCACCCTGTGAGGAGGGCAGTCTAGCCAAGTTTACGCACTGGTTGGACGTGCTATGTTGGGGTTTTATAAGGGCAGTGGCCCGATCTCTATATCCCGGACTAAGGACACACACGATTGATCGGTAGAGGCAATGACGTTTCATTATAGCGCAGGCTTAAGTGAGAGGCACAGGTGGCCCCCGAAGAGCGCGTGACATTTCGCTATGCCAAAGGGGAGAGAGACGCCGCTCATGACGAGTAGTGTACGCGACTCGGGAAAAAGGCGGCGGCGATGGGGGCAACCATACTCCCTCCGTAGATGGTCATTCTTCACCGTGCAACACCCAATGCGGGTATGCAAGCTTACGAAGACCGAGCTTACATCGATGCGATTAAGATCGCTTCACGTCCAAATGCAAATACATTGCTGAGAATCACTGTTTGCAGGGGAAATATAAGCCATGGTATAACAAAATATGGAGGCCCGGAGAAGCTTTTTTAACACGAAAGTGTTTTATGCCGGGGTACACAAACCTCACCAACGTCATATCCGTTACGGAAATGACATCACCAGAAAAAGTTCCATTGGTACGGCGGCACTAGGTCTCGAGCCCACCATCACTCTGGCCGCTACGGGAGGTGGGAAACGCTCTACCGACTGAGCCATGAAGTCATGCCCGGGTAGCTGCATGAACGCGCCTTATGTTCTACCCTCTAACTTGTCCATTCAGATGGTTCTGCCGTCTAGGAGAGGTGAAGCGAAGTAGTGCGTCATGACGCTAATGAGCGCCCATAGTTCGTGCCTCGATAGAGCAGCGTGAGCGGCGGAAGCTGCTGTGTTTACCCGTCCGCCGCCCATGTGCAAAGCCGCTCAGCTTGTGGAACGCCACGGCCGCGTTCCACTAGCTGAGCTCGTCGCAACGCAAGCGTCTGGCGTACACACCACGGAGCAGGACCAATATGGCCGCACCTTTGCCTAAGCGACTCGCCAGCAGGACGTCACTCGCCAAGCACACCCACAAGACGCTTCAGAGCCGTAAGTCCCGCTCCTTTCGCTGTAGCGTACTGTGACTTCACCAAACAATTCGCTGACAACCCGTTCGGCTTCGTTCGCATGCTTTGCGAGCGCCTAAGGTTTCAATCGGATTTACGCAATGCTCCGGCGCGTGTAATACAGTGTCTAATGCTGATGCGTCTAACGGTGCCATACCGACGAAATATAAATAGAGATGTGCAAGTTGATATCGATGCACAAAAAACATTCAAATGCTCCTGTGAAGGCACATTTCACTTTCGTGTTGTACCGATTCCTACGAAAGAAGGATCAAGCAGATTGTTTTTATTTTTTATGGATTTTTTTACATACGCTGAACCCACTACATCGGGAATAGTTGCCGCCGCCGCGAGAATCTGCTATACAAGAACCTGGTGAAAAGCTGGCGGACGGCGTCCCCATCAGAAAAAGATTCATAGCATGCCGTTCCACAGCGAAAGCTTAAACTCGAGCAGTATGCTAGTGGGAGATGCACACCCCCCAGTACAAATTTCCCCCCTTGAAGGCGAGCGCGAACAACAGCCGAAACTCACCAGCAGTTTTGTTTTCTTTTTCTTTTGCCGCACGTGCCGGCGTGCACTGCCAATCGTAATGGGCCCATTCGAAAGCCAGAGGGATCACAAATAAAGCGTCGCATAGGGGGCGAGATTTCGTTAACGTTAGTGTTTGGGAGTTGGTGGTAGTGAATGCGTTGATCAGCAGCTTCTTGACGTAGTTTGAATGAGTCAAGAATATAAGGCGCGTTCGTAGCGTCCCATTCTGTGTCGGCTTTGTGGCGCAGTGGGTACAGCACCATGTACATTGCGTTCCGCCCGCAGGGTCGAGGGATCGAAACCTGGCGCCGGATAGTATTTTCTTTTATATAGTGTAGGGGGAGGGGTGCGGACAACGACGGTGCGGACTACGACGGGACAACGCGGGTGACATCGTGAGTTACTGAAATGCTCTGCATTTAAAACGTTCCATAGCATGCGGCGTTTCACAGCGCGAGCTTAAACTCGGCAGTAGCGGGAGACGCACACCCCTGCCAGTACACAGCAGGTGAAGGGAGGGCAAGAACAACAGCGAAACTCACCATCGTCGTCAGCTTTTCCATTGCACAACGGCAGGAACGAGCAGCAGCGCAACGTGTAGGAGGGAGATCGAAGCCATTCGAAAGTATCCAGAGGGATCACAAATCAAAGCGTCTCCAGCGCCAAGATTTCAAAGCCCTTCGACAACGTGAGGCGAAACAGGGTGTATCATGCGTTGATCTGGACATTTATGCTTTTGCATTCGCAACACGTAAGTCCTAAGGTGTCCTCGGATTTTTTTTTTTTTGCGTCCATTTTAAAGCAAAAGATCTCAATAACAGTTCCGCAAGCTTTCCCTGCGCCGACAGAAAGGCTTAGAGTGGTCAAAAATGCGTGCCCAGGGCTGTACCTGGCCACCACAGCCTCCTGGCGGCGCCTCTGGTATGCGTTAGGCGCGTCACCACACAATTTCCAGCGGTATTCCGCCTGCACCGCGCCGTCAACGTGACGTCCCCGGTGCGTATTAGTGCTTCGACGATGCGACAGGGCTAGCACGGGTCTCGCGCTGCGCCCACGTTCGTTAGCGGGCGTTCGAAGTTCAATTAAAGCCTGAGCTCTCGTTCTAGGACGCCCTACGCAATAGTGTAGAGCTGAATGTATCAATTAAAAAGGCAGAGAGAATCGGACGCTGAACGCAAGGCTGCTGAGCCTGTTTCTCCGATGCACAGCCATAAGTACCAACGTCCAAGGTATAATAAGGCATGAGGAACGTAGCCTACTAGAACGAGTCATCCCGGAGTCGATTTCTACTCGTTTTCGAATAGAAAAAGCTGTGTATAAAATAAAATTGCTGTGTTTGCCTTTGCTGAGCTTACTGCAAGGCTTCCGTGAAGATGCAGAATATGTGCGAAAGGGACCGCGTTGGTCTTGGACAAGTTTACGAACAGACCCGGCCACTGGAGGGGCTTATGCGATAGCCAGCAAAATCCCTCCGCAGTTTATCACAAGCTCATTTTTGCGCTGTGCAGTATCGGACTGTTTAGTGCTTTCGAACACCATTTTCTAACAAGTTAGGGTGGAGTAGTAGTTTCGACTAGTTCGATTCGAAGCGCTGCTCAGAAGAGTGTTGCATTGAACAGGGTTGCTCAGGGGATAAGAAACATATATCGTTTACTCAATATCGTAAAGGTGATCAATTATGCCGTTTGATAAAGTTAGTTTTGCGTTATATGACTAGTGCGCGTATAGTTCCCCGAACCTGAAACTACGTCGAGGCGTGCTGAGGCAAAGCAAATGAGGGTGCCCGGAGAAGCAGAATACAGACAACCCGGCGGACTCGAGCGCAGCTATACATGGTGGCTGACACCGCCGAGGGGGTTGCACAGCCATGAATGGCTATGCCGCGGCGCAAGCCATCGGGAGATTGCGGCGCCAGAAGTGTGCCTCCAGCAAGGACACGTGACAGCCTGTCCCCCCTCACCCCCTTTTTTGCGCTGTTAACTTTGGACGCGTGTTTCCAAACGCTTCGCTGCACAGAGCACGCACGTGACATGTGTGATGTCACTGCGCGCGCCATTCTCTTGAGCGCCGGCCAAAACGATCCCGCCATTCTGGCTTTGTAGCCTCGACGTAGAACATTGAGTAGAACAACGTAGAACACGGCTTGGGTTGGAGCCCCAGCAGGGCTATGGCTTACTTTTTTTTCATTGCCTATTTGTTTTCTAAATTTAATTTTTTTTTTCTAAATTCAATTCTAGGCGTTGTTTTTGTTAATAATGGTAATTTGGTATGTTTTAGGTCGCTTTTGGTTTGGGGCGCAGCCAATGACCACGTTGAATTACCGTCCTCCATCGCGCGAACAGACATTCCACGTTGGTGCTCTGTGTAGCGAAGCGTTTGGAAATACGCAACGTGGAGGGGCTGGACACCGGAGCCACTGCGTGTCAGCTTGCACTCACTCACTCACTCACTCACTCACTCACTCAGGCACACGCACACGCACACAAAAACAAACGCGCGCGCGCACGCACGCACGCACGCACGCACGCACGCACGCACGCACGCACGCACGCACGCACGCACGCACGCACGCACGCACGCGCCCACGCACGACGCACACGCACACGCACACCACGCACACGCACCACACAACCACACACACACACACACACACACACACACACACACACACACACACACAAACGTTTCTTTGTATTTAACTCCCTTAGCGAAAACCTTGACGGGAAATGCGATGGTTGTCCGCATTGAGGGTATTGTGCTATGCAGTTCCCGTGACAACGTCGCCCAACCGAGCTACGTTGCCCGTCACAAGCACAGCCCGGCAATCTGTCTGATGTACAGTCAGAATGCATCGCAAACTGTTCTGCGAGAACGACTCCGGCATTGCGTCGACAGAATGCCGCAAGTATGGGCGAATACGAAAAAAAAATGCAATTTATCTGTTGCGTGAAGTGCGACGCGTTTCCCAATGCGGCACAGGAGTCCTCCTCACTTTTTTCCCGATGAAAGTGAACTTGCCTGCAGCTATGTTAACGCCACATGCGCTCTCGAAGAGAGACGTACGATGTGTCTTCAGCGCCAACGCCCCAAGGCTGCGAGGCACTAAAATCTCTCTCTCTCTCTCTCTCTCTCTCTCTCTCTCTCTCTCTCTCTCTCTCTCTCTCTCTCTCTCTCTCTCTCTCTCTCTCTCTCTCTCTCTCTCTCTCTCTCTCTCTCTCCATGGGGCATTACTCGTCTTGAATCCCTTGCTCGCTTAGACGATCACTTTTCGTATCTTGATGTCTTATGAACTTGGACCCTCAAATTTGAGCATTTCAGCGGTACGTTCTGCCGGTCTCTAATGCTGTAAACGAAAATTGTGCCGTATTCACTGCGCGAATTGTCGATGAAATGCGATCGCTGATGATTGTGACGTCGACGCAAGGTATGCTGGTAGTTGTCTGTTCGTTTTATTTTGAATATTTTTCTTTCATTTGTCTATTTCTTTACTTTTAGTTCTCATTTTGCCTGTCATGTGTCTTTATTAATTTGATCTTGTTTTGGTGTTTTCGTTTGTAGTATTTTTGTTGGGTTTTCCTTGCATTATATCGCTATCTTTATTATTCGGTGTTCTCTCTGTAAGATTTATTTTTGTTTCTTAAGCATTCTGGCCTTTATTGGTTTCTCAATATTGCTGTTCTGAAGTACTGCCCAAGTTAAACATTTCGTATATACGGAATTATGTGAATATGGAATTCATGCCGAGTATTACCTGCCCAGGCACAGCTAGTGGAGATAATAGTTTTAAAAACAAAATAATATTTGTTTGACACATCTTCCTTGTTTCTCTAATAATTAAAGCGCGAAATACGGCGCCATTATTTTTGTGTTTTCTGCATACTCCGTGTATGCAGAAGTCATGTGAACCATTGGGCGTTTTGGCGGTCGTACAGAGATAAAGCCAGCGTCAAAATTTGCTTAGCGCGATTCCGTACTGTATTATCATGTATTGAGAATACATATTCCGCTATTTATTTCGGCGGTGTGTCAGCAAAGGTAACAATTTTGTATTCCCACAATTTCGCATATACGAAACGTTTCAGGAGGATGTGCCGGTGCATTCTCCAGGCGCAATGGTTACGAACAAAATGACAGACCAGGGAAAGCCCATAACACCATAAAAACTCTGATGACTGCCCCACGTTTAAATGCGGCATTCGCTGCGACGCGGCATCCACGCACGCCCATTAGAGGTGGCACGATAAAAACGAGTGAAGAATGCCTCCTCGCATGTTAGTACATCTCAACACACAGTTGCGCGATGCGTTCTGCCAGCCCTTCATGGAGGTGCATTGCGAGACGAATAATGGAGCCGTGAATTCCTCTCATTTTTTGCCTCAGCAAGAACGTAGAAGAAAAGAGGGTTACGGGGGAATGCAATGGGATTTTTATGCTGCACAGTAGTGTGTACAGTTATAAGGAGCGTTTTATAATGCGTCGTGCGATTTCATTTCACCGTCTGGGCTAACGTGTTGAGCCTTCCCTTTACTTTTTTGTTGACGTCTACCAACTAAGTCACTAATTGTCACTAAGGCTAGGCGCGTTCTCCGCGTGGCGCAGTGCGTCAAAATGCTCCTGGTGGCAACGAAAGAGGGAGACATTGAGACATCTGAATCTAGGTTTCACTTATCAGTCAGAGTAGGTGATAGACAGCGCCAGCATGTCTCGTGCACAATCAGTTTCTTGACGCAGATAAAAACAGACATTAATTTATATTTGTGTTTTTAAAGAAACTCCTACAGCCATCCTATAGCGACGAAGAGTACCGTTGACGCCGGTCATAATCGAAAACCAGACCTCCTGACAAGCAAAGCTGTTTCCTCCTACCAGACACTTCTTTTCATGTAATCATTATTGGGACATTTTTAAAGCCTCTCGTAAAGTAGTATTTGTAGCTTTAACTTCTTAAGTTTTAAAAGCCGACACTCTTTATTTTTCGGCCGTTAGAAGCTTTCGAAACACCGCCACGGTTGCAGGAGGCCGGAACTGATTTCGCCCTACCTCGAGAAATGGTTGTACTTTCTGGGCAGTCTGGAATAACAGGGATAAAGGAGCTTTAAGAAACGACAATCGTTTGAGCCCTGAGTTGGCGGAAAGAAGCCCGCGGTTGTAAAACTTAAGGGCCGTCCAAATTCTCTTAAGGTTAAGAAGTAATCAACGAGACTCATCGCGCGCACGTATACGCAAAAGCTAGACAATAAAGGCCAGAGGAAATTAAATTTCAACTTTTAACTCGAGCGGCTTGAGCGAGATTGCAGCAACGCTCATAGACGAAGTTGCGTTAGGAAATAAAATCTTAGACGTAACAGCGTACAGAAGGTGCGCACATTTAATGTTCCGGCGGTGAGCCACCCACAGAAGATAATACGAGAAATAAGTTTCATAAACAGTGTAACCCGAAGAATGACGGTGGTCTTGTTTATGACGGATAATTCCACGGGAATCTCGCGTTTATTCAGTGTTCCGAAGTTTCTGATGAGCTGCCTTCTTAGGCAATGACTAAGCGGATATGTCTACTCTGGCGTGTAACAGAACACGCGTTTATAGGAATGCTGTCAGAATGCACGTCGGCTACGGCAGCACAAAGGCAGGTAAACCCACATCGGTGTTCCGAAAGTGCCTTTGGAGCTTGGTAGCGATCGAGCGGTCTCCAACTGACAGAATTATTGCGGGCTTGATGAACGATCGTTCCTGCAAAAGCGACTCCCTTCATCACATTCCACAGGTCGGCTTTTCCACGGCACACCGCTGTTCTCCGGGCCTTTGGTGCGCATCGTCACCCGATCCGGAACAGGCGCTTCGCGCTCCGACTAATACACAAATAAGAACCTCTTCGCGTTAGTATGTGAGGGCTTCTTCCTTATTGCAGTTGCTGCCCTCGTTCACTGCCTGAAATTCCTCCCGATGCGCGCGAAAGGTTATTTGGTGAGCTGTGAAATATGATGGGCACAAAATAAAGCGATGGAAGGATATTTTTTAGCTCATCTGGGCTTTTTATTTCGACATTCCATCAAGTTCTCAGCTAAAAGAACTGACTTTTGTTTCTATTGCTATCATAAATTTGTGCCGTCGATTCAAGGTAAGTTCTGTAGCAAACAAGCCGAGGTCCGCCATGCTTTGAAAGGACGCTTATAATACACACGCGCACAAGAACATCAGGTGGAATGTTTGATGTGTAGAGTAGAAACTTGCAATAATTGAGAACAAACGATGCTGTGCGGCGAAAAAGAAATTAGAAAGGCGGCCCAAGTAAGAATCAAACCAGAAGGTATCCTTGAATGGGGAACATTTAAACAGGAAGTTTGAGCCAGGCTTCGCGGCAGGGATTCACCTTGCACGGGGAGAATGGGGAATGAGGTGGCGGCTGCACTCACGCAAGCGTACGCAAACATGCGGGTATACGGTCCCGCATCGACCACTTTCAGTGATCGGTGTCGCGGCTATAGTGGTTCGTAGGAAATTGTTGTCCTTGCGAAAAGCAGAACTGCAACGCGTGCTCTGATGAATTTTTTTTCCAACTTTCCGAGCTTTTCTTTTCGGTGTTGTAAATTTTGCTTTCTTGCCTTGAGTTGCTTTCTCTTCTTTTAAGCACGCATTGTTTTTGCGTGTGTGCGTGAGTTGGCTTTGTAATTTTGCGTTTTGTACATACTCATGACCATAGGGCGCAGTATGGCGGTTTTACAAGTTCTATTTCTAGTTGTGAGTTCCTTCTTGTACCTTTCACGGCGCTATGCATCGGTTGAGCACGGGGTCCACGCATGCATTGGCAGCCACTGAAGCACAAGGAACATTGGGACCCTACACACTTTTTTTACTACGCTGCCGGTCGTGGCAACGCATAGCTATCACAATTGCATGAAAGACCTGGAGGGTACCCGCTATTACAAATTTCTCGTTATAGCGAACGACTTTCCTGACAGTTATTTGTTGTGTGTTGTGCATTTGCAAACTCGTTCTTAGGAGTGAACTATCCAAACCAATTTCATGCACTTTAACGAACAATGCAGGCAATAAGAAGACGCAAAACATGGCAGAGGAGGTCGTTTCGCGTGCATGACAGCGAACACCAAGAGCGAGCACAAAAAATCATCCCCTTTTTTAAGCTATAAGATTGTAAAAGTGAATCCAATTGTCAGACAGCGTCGGAAATGTATCAAGCACGTGGCCAGTTGTCTTGAGGAGGCTCAGCTAAATACGTCACGTAGAGGTGCACAAACAACGCTGTAAGGGACTCTACCGCGTGTTATCAGATGCATAGTACAAGATGACGGTAACACGAAATAGCTTATCTGTGCCAGCAGTGCGTAACGCTCCTTGGCTTCGGTATAGACGGCGCTGCAGGAAGCGCCGTCGCAGGAAACTTGCTGCTTGGTTTCTATAACGGTACATAACTTGACGGCAACCCACGTCGGGTATCAGATTCTAAAGAGCCCACGGAATAATGACTATGTCCAGACTACCGACGTAAAAGCCACATTCCGTGCGCTATGGACGTAAAAAAACGGCGTTTCACGTAGTTCGGTTGGCTGAAACGTCAAATGACGGAATTCTTTAAAGATAGTACAACAGATGCGACAACAGTCTGAACCCAGCCTAACTTGCGAAAAGCTGTTGGTAACAGTCTGTTGTTTATCCCAGAGAATCTGGCTTCTCTCGATCTACGAAATTCTCGATTTTACGAAAGCTTCGAAATTTAACGTCAACTTCGTAAATCTGGCTTTAAATTGAATTCACGGGGATGCCTTTTTTTGCAGCGCACACTGTACCGTGACGTGCCTTATGCTATTTCATTTAAAACAATTTCAAAACTTTGAAAAAAGCAACCTTACTCTTAATTTTATCTTTTCGCTGGCTTGGGATGCATCGCTGTTGAATATTTTTACGAGTAGTGACGCTCCTTGCTGTTTGGTTCTGTTCACAAAATTTTTATTTCGTTTTTAATCGTTTGACATGTATCTCAGTTCATCAAATGACTCATCTGATTGCGCCGAGACAGTTTCATGCGTGTTAGCGTTTCCACTTAACAAAGACCTCTCACAAAAAGTGGGTGAATGCAATGTTGAGGGAAGAAGTATGCAGACGGCGAACAGAACTAATTTTCAGTATTGTATCTATGTATATCCTTGGAGAAGGATGAGAGAAACGAACGGAAAAATGCGAGATTATCCAGGCGCATACCCCGGGTCGCTGCTCGGCGCTGGGGAAGGGGTGTTCAGGGGACGAAAGAGATGACAGGCGAAAATTAGGGTATATGAGCGGGAACGCTCCCTTACTTTAGTCCCTCCGTGAATGCTATAGTCGTTCATCTAAGCTTGTGCCCTTCAGGAACCGTATAAGGGCGTACTTTGCCTTCTGGGAGGTCGATGCTAGGGATTGATGCCCTAAGATGGTCTCTATCTGTGAACGGCTGCCTTGAAAGCGTCCTTGATCACTGCCACACCAACAGTGTAACGTTACGCATGCAATAGTACTATGCATGCAATGCAATAAGTTTCCGCAATAAGACATAATGCTTTAAAGGGGTCATGAAGACAAAAAACAAATTTGGTTCATTAAAAAGACCGCTGTCTTCCGATAAAAATGATATCAATTTTATTGCGAACTTCAAACAAATACTCAAGAACTAAACAGAACGCACTAAACAATGGCGACTCCCCGGCAACGTCCCTAAGACGTCTCTAAGACGTCTTTAAGATGTCACAGGAAGCTAATTTGTGAGATTAGCGGCCACCGACACAAGCTCTACTGCCAACAAACATGACTGGGAAATTATAGTGGTGCCTTTAGTTCCGTTTGATCGCATCACTTGAATTCTAACGCGCAGTTAACACACTGAGGGCTGGCCCATAATACGTCCTCGTACCGCTATTTCAACTTTTATAGCAAAAAATGTGAAAGTTTTCAACATTTCTTTCCTTTTTTAAACGTCTTTCGTGGGTCAAACGGAGGTCAGAGAGTTTCCAAAGGTTAGTTCTTTCAAGTTGAACAAAGTTGTGTTTTGTCTTCATGTCCCCTTTAGAAGCAAAACTAACCTCCGCCGCAAGTAAGGCGACAACATTCTTTTTTCTTTTTCTGTTTTGCTGCTGTACCTGCTTACTGTTAGGTATAGTGTGTACTATTCAGCGCCGCGTCGAGGGAACACCGGGACGAAATTCCCGGAGCCCTTTATAGAGCCCGCTTAATTAGCGAGTACGACGCAGACGGGAAAAGCTTTGAATGCACAAGAGCTACGCAAGCTTTATCGAACGCCAGAAATCAGGTAAGTGCATCTAGGCTTTGTGCAGGTACGCTGAGTTAAGCCGACGTTATTGTTATACGTCGGAGGGGAAACCTAATTATCGACGATCGACGCAGGGAGTTTTCTTTCCTCTCTGCCCGTGTAGTGGTTATACAACGTTCCGAGAATTAGGGCGTTTCCATCAGCTCTGGCTTAAGCTGACAGAGAGGGAGCTCAACTGCTCTTCCAGACCGACAACATGCCAGTTGCGCTTATTCCCACTGGGCTATAGTTAATCACGTACGCTGGAACAGCTCAGTCTACGCTAATTGATGCGGGGCACCAAATGGTTCGGCTCTACTAGTTTGTTCGAAAAGCAGTAGTAAAGAAGCACTGTCACGAAATTTATGTCTTAGGTACTGCCTAGAGATATAGGGTGAGTCGGAAATTGATAGGCGCGTTTTTCGGATCTTTGATGAACTTTTTTTTATAAATGTCCACGTGGCCGCTTGGTTGGGACCGCTTACCTGCGCGTTGCGGCCGATCTCCACCCCCCCCCCCCCCCCCCCCCCCCCGGCAGCATCCGTGATCGAAGACAAGAGCATTCACCACTTCACTATCTCTTTCCAAAACCAAAAAAAAAAAAAACTTCCTTCCCCATTACTTGAATGCTAGCTGCTTTCTCGATTTTATTTATTGATTTATTTATTATTTTCGCTCGTTTGTTTACCTGTTGTTTGTTTGTAGTGAAAGGCGGTGGGCCAACCAACTAAGGATTCATCTCTGTTTTAGAAAATGGAACACTTTGACCTTCAGGAGATTAGACACAAATGTTCTAGCGGGTTCGTCTCTACCAGGCATGAATTTCCGAGCCTCTTTTTGCAGCTGAACTTCGACTTGTTTCTCTCTCTCATCGATGCTCCTTCACGTGGCAAAAACATTTACACGGGTCTAAGTGCGCACCCGGTGATGGATGTATGCAGTTCATGAGTTTATGACTCCCTCTACGGAGGGAGTCATAAATAGCTCTGCGCGGAGGTGGCGAGAGGTGGAAAGCCCCTGCAAGCGAAAGTGAGCACACAGCAGTGGAACGAATGTGGCCAGCCCCACCGAAAACGCCAGCGCACCGTTTGCGTTGCCCCACTTGAAACAGCGCGAGTTGTGTCGCTCGACCATCCCGGGCTAAAGTTCTCTTCCTTTCTTGTCGCGAGGCGGGCGAACTCGCAAGTCATCCACGGCGTCTCAGTATGATAATTGTGTCGCAACTAGGGTGTAGGGTACGTACTCAGTCTTTGTATTTTCGCTGCCACGTTCAGGGGTTCATAAAGACAACATATTCCCTTTTCTAATTCGGAAATTTAGATTTTGGGTTACTCTCTCAATTTCATTGCAGCCCCGAAAGACGTTTTTTCGAGCAAATTAAGATAACAAATGCTGAAAAACTCCCGAATGTCGAGCTAGACGACGTCAGCAGGGACGTCATAGGGGGAATACTAAAACAATGTTATCTGTGTATTAAACTGCCTGTTAACGTTCAAGAAGCGCGATAGAATGAAACTAGAGGCACCATTTCAGTCGCCCAGTCTTGTTTCGATCTTTGCGGTGGCTTTGGTCGGCCTCCACCAACCGCACAAACAAGTCCCGTGATGTCATAAGGTCTCGGCGAAGAAGTCGCCTTTGTCTTTTACTATTTTCCTTCATATCTAGATTATTTTAAACTGTTCGCGTTCAAATTGGTATAACAGTGTTTTGTTTTTGACAAAGTGGCATTTCTCTCGTACAAAAGTTGTAATTTGTTTTCGTGGCCCCTCAAAACTCTAAAACTCGATGCTGCGAATGCAGACGCACGTGCACGCGGCTTGCGGTAGGAAGGAAAAGGGGGCGTACTGCAAATTGGAGCTGGGCGTGACCAGATCCCCGATGGTGGTGAGCGTGAGCGTGGACCAGTAGAGTGAGGCGAGGTACTTTCGGCCCAGCGCCTTCCACTCGGGCGAGTCGGGCTTGTGGTAGGTCCAGTCGCCGTCGTAGTTCTCGAACTCCGACAGCATGTAGTAGAAGCAGCCGAACCAGTGCGAGAGCAGCAGAAGGATGTGGATCAGGTTCACCACGCGCCACAGGTTCGGGTAGATGGTCCGAGACTCCACCATGTAGTAGAAGCGGTAGCAGCGGTACACCTGCAACGGCCACCACGGGTACCGACCACAGGGAGGGTCGGCACGTGAGCTTCCGAGCTCCGCTATACAGTGTACAGTATTTGTCAAAATTTTAGAGGCCAAAACCTTAGCCTTCTTTACCGCAAAGAATTCAAAGAATAAGCTTAACCTTTAACTGTGACAAAATTACTTTAGGACAGTAACAAAAAAAAGGTGTTTTCTCTAGCTTTCTGGCATAAAGGTTCAGCCTTGCTGGAGACGTAAGCTTGTACATGGAATTTTTTGCGGCCTGGGCACTTTCGGCATGGCCTAGAAAATTTTGACAAAGACTGTACATGCATGCAATATGCAGTTCTTTTCCACAACGGAGAAACATGACATATTTTCTCCACTTTCTGCCATTCTTTACCGCAATTCCCTCAGCATAAGGTTTCAATCTCCATCTCCCAATCCCCCCCAATTACCCCACGCCTCGGCTATCAAAACATCCCTGTCTCTTTCTCACTCACAATTTTCATTGCTTTATGCATCTTGGATAGCGATGGGGCCATGAAGAGGCATTTAGCTTTGCTGTGCGGCCGCTGTCCCTATGATGGTGTTAATCCCAAGCGTTATTTCCCTACACTCTGCAGTAAAACCCGGAGGGGAGGGCGGCGGCCGTGGCCAGCCTTCCCTGAGGATCGAGCGGCACGGCGCACCTTGATGAAGCGCGGAAAGCGTAGCAGCGGCGCGATGCCGATCTGGAACTGGAGCAGGTCTAGCGGCGTGAGCGCGAGCAGGTCCATGAGGAACGGCTTGGAGC
This sequence comes from Haemaphysalis longicornis, assembly GCA_013339765.2. NCBI lineage: Eukaryota > Metazoa > Arthropoda > Arachnida > Ixodida > Ixodidae > Haemaphysalis > Haemaphysalis longicornis. Next base: position 26,385,027 of record CM023453.1, on the reverse strand, counting down.
GCACGTAGTGGCCCGCCAACTTGCGGGCCTCGCACACCATGAGCCCCTGCTCCAGGTATCCCGTGCGAAACTGCACCACGATGTCCAGCAGGTACACCAGGTCGGCGAAGCTGTCAGCCACGAACCTGCACGGCGGCAAGAAAGAGAAGGGGGTCGCACCTGGCTTACATCAATCGCTCGCTCGCTCGCTCGCTCGCTCACTCACTCGCTCACTCGCTCACTCGCTCACTCACTCACTCACTCACTCACTCACTCACTCACTCACTCACTCACTCGCCACTCCTCCTCCTCACTCACTCACTCACTCACTCACTCACTCTCACTCACTCACTCACTCACTCATCCTCACTCCTCGCTCACTCGCTCACTCACTCACTCACTCACTCACTCACTGAGTCTGTCAGTTAGTCAGTCAGTTGCCTAGCAGTTCAAGTGAATGAACTTTTACTGTATTCTAAATACGGCTACTTTACTAGAACCATTATGGGGTGATGCTGATCATTTAAAAGAGAACACAAAATATATTGGGCGTTACATCGCTAAATGAGCTTCTTTTAAAAAATTCCCCCGAGCGAACCGCTTCTTTGTAGGCGCTCAAAAATTACACATTGCATTGAGTGGTATATTTTGTTCACCGTAAGAACGGCACATACGTACTTATGTACAACGTAAACAAGAACAATTATGGCCTATGGGAAAAATGGCGGCCATCTTGGCCATTTTTGCTCGACCTGGAACGGTGGTGCCACCTGGGGTATGCAGAACGAAATGCGTGATGACGGAGTCAAATGCGACGGCATATCAAAAACCATCGCTTGCTTAGGGTGACCACAAATAGTTACATAAGAGTTGATAGTAATTATGATAAGGTATTCCCGCGGTTCATCTTTACCGATACCTATAAACGTTAGATTTTTTTCACGCGCTTTCGGATCATCTGTAGTTTGCTCTGATCGATTACCGAAATTTCCGAAATCAGGCTCACGTAACTTTCTTCACGTTTGTACGTTTTACTTTTATTGTTGTGTGCATGGGTCTCTATGCTTGCCACGTGCAGTTATAAGATAATTCAAAGCCGGCGAGCAGGCTGCTTCTTCCTCTGCAGTGAAAGATCGCGTAACGGCACGTCACAAGCATAGAAACGGAGGAATAAAATAAAAGCACAAGACCAAACTATGAAGGAGTCGCCAGTTTGATATCGCAAAGCTGGGTAAACTGACACAGCAGACGACAAACAGTACGAAAGCGGACGAAAGAATAAGTTTATTGGTATTGGTAACAATAAACCTAAAGAATATTAGATGCGACTGCATCTCATTCACTCGCCTTGTCCCTCCATACGGCGTTGTCCGCACCCTCCCTCTACACTATAAAAAAATATATATCGGCCGGTTTCGATCCCACGACCCTTGGCGGAACGCGAGGTACGGGTGCTCTTCCCACTGCGCCACAAAACCGACAGAATCAATCTACGACGCCCTTATCCTCCTACTCACCAATCAACACTATCACCCTACTGGGCAATGATTACCATTCAACTAAAAGAAGCTCCCACTTACACACATGGATAAGTCTTCGACACGAACCCCAGCTCACCACTTAAGATGACCAAGTTGGCCAATAAAACATAATACATCAAAACTACTAATCATCCTCCCGACACTTTCACTGATTCAAATCACCAACGGAAACACCAAGTAACCCCACGTCGCGCATCTCACAGTCTCCCTCCGGGGTCCAATTTATTCAATTACGTACTACTATAACTATGTACTCATAACTCAAGACGAGCGACGAAAGAAGCTTTTTGATCTTCTGCCGCCACATTTGGCTTCTTCCTACTGTGAACCGCCATCGCGCGTTTAGTTCTGCATACGGCAGGTGGCGAAGACGTTCCAAGTTGGTCACAAACGCCCTAGATGGCCGGAGCTCTCCCATAGCGGGAAATCATTTTTTTTTAAATTTCTGAATAAGCAGGTAACTGCCGTCGCCTTTGCAAGTGTTCAACAAAAGGACCACGAATTTCTACCCTCGTGTGTAGTTTGAGCGCGAACATCAGAGCCGTTCGTTCGAGAAAAAGTTTTAGAAATGCTCATTCGTCGATGTGACTCCCTCAATGATCAGGGCATAATGCTCAGCAGTTGTTAGTGTAGTTCCTCAAACCTACTGCGAAACCCATGTGAGCCCTGTTCATGCTATCGCATACATTGTTAGTTCATTGGAAACAAAATGGCATACAATCAAGTATTTTCGAAAGGATACTACTATCATCATTATCATCAACAGTTGGACCTAGTCACTTGAGGTCTTGCACCTGCCCTTGAAGGAAGAGAGCAGCTGAAATAACTATCGCTGGTAACCTTTAACCCCTTGGCTGAGTACACCCTTGGTTCCTGCTAATCATTGCAGCTTCGTTCAAATTTTCTCGATTGAGCCCATCCCCGCCTATCCCATTGTCGCGCCAAACCTAATTTTTTTTTCCGATTAGAAGCAATGAAAAGTTAGCTAGGGCTTTGTTTCGAGACGTTAAACAAAGTCCACCCTCGCTGACCACAACAATACGCACATCTTCTAAAAATGTCTGTGCGAGCGATTTCGGCACCGGAAAAAAAGTTTTGCTAAAAATATTGGCCGCGTATCTGCTCACTTCGCTGCAAATGTCGCCGAATGAATGCATAGTTGTCTGCCGCCGCTGCAACGCAAATGCCTCTCTTCTTTTTCGCTCACCTCTCTCGCTCCCCCACGGAAACGCTAGAGAGTTTACGAAGAGAGAGATGCACTTCTTTAGCTTTTTCGCGGTTAAGGCGGTTGTGGCTGCCGCTTGTGCCGGGAAGCGACGTCGGCGGCTCTGGTGACCCGGGAGATTTGGACCTCCTGGTCCGAGATTTGGACCTCGGTGGAGGTTCGCACAAGTCAAATCAATTTTACCGCGTCGCGCTGCTCGCGCGCCGTGTACTGGAGCCTCTTGTTACTCTTGGACTTCTTGAAATGCCACCACGAGGGCCAAAATCACGCGCAAGAGCTCTTTGTATTTGAGTCAAAACGCTGTTTTAAGCACGTATTTTTTTTATTTGATACTGCAAAGATGAACCAGCATGTATTTTTTTATTAAAGCAGCACTGAAAATAGTTTATGGATTGATGTTTTGCCTGAAATATACCTAATGTTTTTTTTGTTTTTTTTTTGAACAATCTTGACAACTTCGAAGCGTGTTTCCCGATTCAGTGGCTTGGGAAATTTTGACTATATAAACTTCTCGTTCAAAATTTGTTTAACACTTGGCCGGGCGGCTGCATTGAGGAACCTATAGACATACAGACAGAGCAAAAGTTTCGCGTTTAAGAAAGCCAAGAAAGATTATCGTCTCAAAAAAAAAAAAAAAAAGAGCGGCTGAGTGCCACGAAATCGTACTCCGCATGCCTGCGTTAAATATTTGCAGCGATCATTCCACTTTAGAGTTGAAAGGGAGTGTAAAAGTACATGCGTAGGGGCAAAAAATGCGTCTGTCAAGTTAGTTGGGCTTTTACAACACAAAATGAATTACCACACAACCCATAGTGGTGCACATTTGCTACATTCGCATAATTCTGCTACAAGCATCAGTACAAAGGCCACATCCTACAAGTTTGCTAACTGGCCGGAATCAGGAAGGCCTCGCAGCCAGGCATTCAAGCACATACACAGGCCGAGTGTTCCCGAACGTGCGAAATGAATGGATGTTTATTGGTGCACATATGTAGAGATGCTTCTCGAAGCATGAAAAATGCGTGTACTACGACTAGAGAAAGTGCTCCTCAACTCCGCGAGACGCAGTTATGCCAGGTTTTGGCGTCAAACAAACCGGGTCTCACGGTGACTGTTGGCAACTAAAGTGGTGGAAGACTTCGCCCATTCACCCATAAACACCGCACGTGGCATCACGGCCGTTCACAATAACAATGACACCCGCGACTGCTAGAGACCACCAATACCGCGGTTACTAACCGCGCTGTCTGGCTTGAGAGTCTCGATGGCGGTGGCGATGATCAGAAGAACGCTAGCGGAGAACAGGACCAGCGCTAAGGGCAGAAGCCGAAAGGGAAATGTCGACTTCTTCCGCCTTTCGGGCCGCTCAGCCCTTTGCTGCGTTGTGACAGTGTGCTGGAGAGTCCGAGCCGATGACGTTCCGGCCTGGTCGCCCCAAGGCTGCCTGGAGAAAGCCAGGTGTGGCACTTGAGGGTCCTTGACGGAGCCGTCTTCAAGGAGCGACGGTTCTTCGGGGACGGACGACAGCGTAAAAGTGCGGCGACGCGTACGTATCCTGTTGAATCTGTGTCGCCGCGTCGACGCCCTCACCGTAGCCCTGGCCTCTGAACGACCCGCAGCAGAAGCACTCGAAAGGCTCTCAGGTCCTCGGCTTGCATTTCCAAGTCGTGCACGCCGTGTCCCTGCCTCGAAGAGAATTTGAAAGGGGCCGGAGAGCGCACTGCAAACCGTGTCGTGAGGACTGGAACTGTTCGGCAGCAAGACAAGTGCTTCCTAGTGAGTCACGCATTTAGAGCTGGTGCGCACTTCTCTTTCTTTTTGTCGGACAGATTTCTAGGAAGAAGGTAAAGAAGGGGGGGGGGGGGGGGCGCACACAATGGGGAGCACCTCCCCACTATCCCAGTTTGCGATTTTGAAAGTAGCCTACCCTGACAAGTCATCGCGCTGGGCTGGTACCCAGAAGGCTCTTTATCAAGAAGGCGCAATCGTGTGGTTCAATTGGAGATATCTTCGTTTGCCCTTCCAGCGAGACTAGAACGAATAGCGATATCGCTGAAAAAACGCGTCGCTTCTACCTTCCTTTCCTGTTTCTTTCAAGAGAAAAAAATAAAAATGAAGATATATTGGGTGAAAGAACGTGACATGCTTAGGTGCCGAAAAGAAGAATCAGCCTGCGTTGTGGTGACTAACGTCGTTCTGTCCAGCTTCTAGGGAAGGCGTTGAGAATAGCAAGAAAAGGCTTTGTCATCCCGTAGCAACTAAACGCGGTGTCGGTGAAGTAAGAAGGACGCATGAACTGAAGGAGGCGAACGCTAATTTCCAAGATGGCTTTTTCGCGTTGGACACATTAGTGTCAAGATGTGCTGTACGTATGTAGAATAGATGTGATGAATTTATTGGTTGACCCCAAATGTGCACAAGAAAATTGGAGTAAAAAAAACTGGAGAAGCTTGAACTAAGTCCCGCAAGGGTTGAACCATAGCGAAGCTCGAGGATTTGTTTCTATGTAAGCACTGAAGGACACACCACAACGCATTGCAGTAAAAGTAGTCATCCTCGTATTCATCTGCATATACCGTCGTCTTCCTCACGCATGACTGGCGGGCCCGGAATGTTTTGTATGCAGGTTTTAACATTTACCCCCGAAGTAGAACGCGTTAGTACGCGCTAGAACTGGCGGCAACCGGCTTCGCGAACTGGGCGTCTGTAGCGCGATCTCTCTTGTGCTCCCCCCCTTGACGCGTGGACGTACGTGAACTTTTCTGCTGGTATTTTTTGCGAGCGCCACGCGCAGCCCTGTACTACACCGGGCGCTCTTCGGGAGGCGCGTGCTCATGTGAGCGGTCAGCGGCGGCAACAGCTCTAACCCGGGGTTTTCTGTGAGCCACGTGAGTGATTTATTGAAATAGAAAGTGGAAAAGAAGTGGACTGGGGATATTTTGAACTCATTTGGGAGTTCACCAGCATACGACCCAGCCCGGGGGAAGGGGCCAGGGTTTTCTTACGACGCAAAACACCGCACACACCACTGCCAGCAACGATAACTCCACTGTTAAAACATTGACACATGGAATGCCTTGATATGCGACGGTTAAGAAGCATGCTACAGAGAGGAGGAGATTCATTATAACAACTGGATCTGTGCAACTAACCAAACAATATTTGTGAAGAAAAACATTGCTCAACTAGAGATGCAGAAAAGCAGAGTTCTATTATGTTCTGAAAAACAAAAACAAAACAAACAAAACGAAACTGCTACAAGTTTGGTGAAATACACAAGAATACCCGCTGAAGCGCTTTCAACTAAGACGGCTTCAAATGAAACGTGAGTTTAAGGGACAACGTTTGATAAAAAAAGGGATCAAAAGCAGTGCGTACCCATTTTTAAATAAATAAGCTCTTCTGGAAGGGATACACGTCCGGGAGACTGCAATGTATATGGAAAAAATAATACCACGTTTGACTGCTAAAGCTAAATAATAACACTGTCAATATTTTTTTTTTATACTACTGGCCTGTTTTCCGAACACTGCCAATATTATTCCTTACTATGGATTATTTTCCTACGGCATTGTTGAACGGATGACGCATTCACTCTCGCAGCCGTCTCTACGGCCCCAGGGCGTTCGATGCAAACAGACGTCAGAGAAGAGGCAGTACAAATTTGCAAGGACAAATTGCAGCATAAGTGCCCACAAGGATAAAATTGTAGCCCCATAAAATTTCGATAAGATAATTGCTGGCACGATGCTCAATCGCACTCTGATAGATGTAGACATAAAGTTTATTCCCCCCCCAATCCCCCCCCCCCCCCCCGGTTACAATTGCGATAAATCCATGAGTGAAACTTAAGCGTAAACAGACACAGGGACGAGACACAAAGCGCTGGTGTCGTTTCCCTTTCTCGTCCCTGTGTGTGTTTGTGGTTAAGTTTCACTCATGGATGTTCACCATCTAGCTCGTCTCTCCATTTTGCGATAGAATCGCCTTCGTAAATCTTGTCCGTATAGCACGAACGTGGAAACTAGCTATCACTTGTCTACTAATGCGGAAGCATTCTTACGCGGCCTTTTTCATTATGAGCTAATTGTAGGGAGATTTGGCTACGGCTATTTAAGCGCGTTGGGGTATTTTATTGCTTTATACTGTTCGTTTTGTTTCTTTTCGTCAAAGATGTACTATTATAAGGAACATGAAATGGAACACAGGAACGCGTAGGAAACACCCCCAGAAATGCAGCTGCCGCCGTCGGCAACAAAGTGGAAAGGGGGACGCTGTTCTAACAACTGTTCCCATTCCCGCCGTGCGTCTTATCGGCTGTCGGACGATACCCTATCATTGGCCAAATGACTTAAGCTGCTGCTTTGCAGAAATTCCAGCGCGGTGAAAGTGCCAACAGTTAGTGGAAGAGCACCCTCCTTTCCCCCTTTGTTTTTCACAGCGCCATCCGCGTATCGCTCCGAGTCTGTTCTGAAGCTGTTTGCCACGCGTTCCCGTGTTCCCTTTCTTATTGCTCATAATAGTACACACTATTCACACTATTCACACTATCATTGCGATTACGCACTAGGTTAACTTAGAAAGTTCTGAATATTTGCCAGATGTAAAGTGTAGTGCGCAGTTGGGGCTCCGTCATAATGTTTTTCTCCTTTATGTCGTTCTTTTTTGGGTTTCTTTTTATGTTACCTTGATTTTTCGAAGGCGGTGTATAAGATGCATATTTTTGATTTCGTTAGTTCATCTTTATAATTTTTCTATTTTGCCTCCTTTGATTGTTTGTCTTAAAATATTTTCTTCTATAAATTACGCCCATTCACGCCATTATAACGATTAAACGTGTTAAAACGCCAAATATGTATTTAGGCGCAAATGCACGGTGTTGCACGGTTGGTGCTGTGGGACTACTTGCAAAGAATGCTGCACGTTAAGAGGTGCCGAAATTCTGTAATCCTTCGCCGCCCCTGTCCCTGTGGGCCCCTTTTGCACTCCTCAATACAAAACTTCCAACCGACGCCAACAGGTGCCACCACTTGGTTTTGTACAGCTGTTGGATTTTAGTGCAGACCAGGGTGGTCGCTTCCGGTGGCCGCCCCCTCTCTGCTCATTCAGCTTAGACGGCGTGTAAGCTGTGAACTGTAAACTGTTTGGCCTGTCAACCGCAACGATATCGCCACCCCCTTTTGTTCTGTATAAGAATTTCACTTTCCGAAAAGTTTTCAAAGGCAAATATCTAGGTGAAAACGGACACTCGTTTTTTGGGTCTTTTTTCACTTTTCGACGTAGCTTTTCGTCCCTACAGACTAATATTGATTTTACAGCCACTTCAAAGACTTCTGTTTGACGCTGTAGTAGGCAAACGGATATAATTCTAACTGTACTACACGGGGGCGCCTGCTGTGCAAAGGCGTGTACCAGAAGGGCTCCTTTAGGCCGAAACGGGGGAGGAGGGGTGCGAGTGCCGGACTACGAAACGCATCAATGTCCCTGCACCCCCCCCCCCTCCCAATCCGTCAATATGTATCCCTTTTCAAAAATTGGTGGATATTTCTGCCAAATGGTGTGATGATGATGATGATGATGGTGGTGGTGGTGGTGGTGGTAGGCTCTTTTTTGTATAGAGGCATCGGTTGTCAACAATCGACTTGCCTGTTTTATTAAAGTTGTTCGACCTACGCCTAACAGACTTTACTGACTTGCTTTCGCCCTATCCCCTCACCCCCTGTCCCAACGGTTCTAAATTTCTATCCGTCTCTCAGGCGCCTTTTGCGAGTGCCACGACATGGCAAAACGGTGATTCACGCGAAAAGTAGGACGTCGGGCCATAACTAAGAAATCTCTGGTTGCGCGCCCGCTGCGTCTAGCACAAACCAGATTGCATTACTTCCTGCCTCTTTCCCCCCTATCTTTCCCTTCCTCTCTCTTTCTTGTTTTCCGATTCTTTATCAGCGCCGCGCGATGATACAAGATAGGGTCCCTGCAGAGTCGCAAGCTGGGAAATTGGGAAGATGCACCCCATTCTATGCCCTCCCGCTCCCTTTTCTCTGGCGAATATCTCTTCAGCAAAACGGGAGATTAGTGTAAAGTGGAGTCACATCTGCTCCTATTGCGTGACTCACTGATATAACTCGTCTTGCTATCTTTACAAAACCGGCTGTGCACTACTGTCTGGCGACCGTCAAATGCCCTGCAAGCCCGGAACGAGACCTACAGAACTTCGAAATGCCAGATGAGGACGTGAAGGCCTTCCGCAGGCTCCTGCGTCGCATGGTTCGGCAGACCAGGGCTGCGGTGAGGGCGTCGAGGCGGCGATACAGACTCATAAGGAAGCGGACGCGTCGCCGCACTTCTACGCTGCCGTCCGTCCCCGAAGAACCGTCGCTCTTCGAAGAGAGCGCCGTCGCTGACCCTCATGTAGCACTCCTGGCCTGCTCCAGACATCCCCGGTGCGCCCAGGCCAGGACGTCGTCGGCTCGGGCTCTCCAACGCACCTTCACCATGTACGAAAGCTTCGAGCTGCCAAGGGAAACGCGACGACGTGTGGTGTCCCCGATGCCGATTCTGCCCAGTAGTGCTGTGCCTGTTCATACTTGGCGTTCTCCTGATCATCGCAGCCGCCGTCACCGGTGAGATCACCCACCCGAACAGCGTTGTGGCTAGCCGTGGTATTGGACCCTTGGCGTTCATGGGTCTGCTCGTGCTTTTGACGGCCGTCATTATGTGCGTGATGCTTGTGACTGGACGCTCTCCGTCTGACACCGCTTTCGTGTCCAACACTCGCAGTGAAACCAGTTATGTCTGACGCGAGGGCCCGACACGACTTCGCCTCGCCTGATAGAAGGGTGCTCTCTTTAGTCGTTGCATCAATCTTCCTCATCCTTCGCGAAGCATGTGTGACTATGTGCAGAAATAAACGCCCGTTAATTTCGTACCCCTTACTGAGTATGTATTCGCATGTCTTTCCTGAGGCTGACCGGACTTGTACGCAGCGCCGACTGTGTTGGCGCTTGCGGTAAGATTATGCGTACGAAGCAAATGTGAACTGGTACAAATTGTGCGGTAATTTCTTTTGTAAGGGACCAACCAGCTCAATAGAAACATTTTTAACCAAAAGAATGTACTTTAGAGCCCTTTTTTTGCCTGATAAGGTGAAATGATCGCTAAACGCGGATTTACCTTATGCAGCGGAGCATGATTTTACGAGACTCCGCCGCTCAATTTTTGAGTCCAATATTGTTTTTTTTCTCGGCACCGAATTAGTCTGGGCGCATTTACAGGAGTTGCGGTATCTTGCGGCGGTCAACGAGGATTTACTTTGTTACACGTGACGAAGTTACGACATCCCCTGGGAAGTTTTCTTTGCTAGTAAGCTGGATGTCAGCTCATGCTCTGACAATGGCATAAACGCGGTCGGCTCATCCTGGAATATCGATGATGGTTGAAATCTTTTATTCGGTATCTATCAACCGTTTTTTTATCCCTCGCTAGGAGGCGGTCAGTATCTCTTGGGACCTGGCTGCTGCCTGAGCTCAAACCTAGAAGCTTCCCCCAGATAATTCAAATGAGGCTATGGTGATCACCAGTGATTCAGAATGTACTTAACAGCAGCAGCAAAGGCACGGGTGCAGCTGGGTCAATCGGGCTCTACTTTTAGGGCGGATGCAAGATCTTTCAGAGCGGCGGGGGGGACGTGTCAACTGTTGATAATAATGATGATAGTAGTGTCCTTTACGCCACATGGGCTCTTTAAAAAAAAACGCGCAGTTACGACGCCAGAAGCATAGGCTAAAATGGTTTTGTTTAAAGTACGTTTGTGGAACGGCATTGCTGCAAGCTGGGCGTCAGTGTCTAATAATGTATCGGTTGCAACAGCTTTGATAAACGCTGTCACTCTTTCCTTAGCGTCTGGAAGCACTGCCAAAGCTATAGTTATCGCCAGCACGGAGCGGCACTGCGTGATTTGGTCGTCGCACCAGTTACGTTTTCCATTTCTGCTTTGTTTTTGTGGCTTTATTTTTAAAGTTGCTATCAAAAAAATTCCCCCGCATTTCCCCGAGGGGGAGAATGTGAAAGTGCGAATGCACGGTTGTCGGCCCGCTTGCGGCGCTTGCGCTCGGCCCCCGCAGCCCACCGCCTCGCCGCCTTCTCTTCCATCTCTTCCATCGGGTTTGTAGTATCACGTGTACACCACGCAGTTATCAAGCCGCTATAACGCCGCTGAGTCGCCAACGTACGCCGCTGACGACGTAGTTTGAATGCGTTAAAGATATAAAGCGCGTTACTAACACTGATATCAGCGTCGCGTCCGTGGCTTAGTCGGTAGAGCGTCGCGCTGCGGTCGCAAAGTCCTCGGATCGAAACCTGGCGCCGGATGCTTTTTTTTTTTATATAGAGAGGAGGACTGCGGACGCCGCCGACGCCGCCGCCGCCGCCGGCGGTGGAAGGTTTGGGGTCGCTTATAAAGTGCATTCGCACTTAAAAGCGTTCATTGCTGCAACTGAAAGAAAACCGCCCAACAGCCGCTACATGGCCTTCTAAGAACGTCAAGACCGGGAAAGAGAGCAGTATCTTTTGAGCGAGTTTACAAGTTATCTGATAAGCATAGAGCAGTAATTTTTGGCTGAGGTACTTTGCGACCCCCTAATCAAAGTACAGTGCACGTCAGGCTTGTCTAGGGCAAGCGAGCGCGCGGCTTCCGAGCATGCTGGCGACATCTGCTGATAGCGGCTGGGTTGGAGATAGCTTGCCATTGCGCGTGCGTGAATCTCGGACAGGCTCGGGTCGGTCGTCTTATAGCATGGGCCCCTCAAACTCAGAGACGCCACGCCCCGCGAGGGGCGCTTTTATTCTGCAGTGCCAATCGCAGGCGGTGACACGGGGTAAGCGCGTAAGTTGACGCGATGCATCATCAGTGCAGCCGTTACTTAATCGCACAAAAGTTTCGACGGAAAGCGCTGCAGTGCGTTCTTGTTGCGTGCTTCTCGTTTGCAAAAAGTTAGATTCTGAATATCAGTGCATGTCGTTTTGTAGTATTGCGTAACCGCCTGCTAGGGTTATTGCACCGCGTCGAACGACGCGTCTATCTGGCCCGTCAACGCTCCCGGCTGCCACTGTGAAAGACAAGCGCCCCTCGAGGGTGGTGGTGTCTGCAAATTCGAGCGGCACATGCGAAACGACGATCGGCCTGACCCTGTACGAGATCGGCGCACGCGCAGTGGCAAGCCTGACGCGCACTGTACTGGGTGTGTTGGGTGACTACGTTCTGCAAGCATTTAAGATTTTAAAAAATTGAAGAAAGTGTTGCAGGGTCCTTTAAGAATCAACTTCATCATGTAAACGTTCAGTGAACTAGCTTTGATATGCTGCTTACCAAACACTGGAATTGAAAACAGCAAGATGTGGATTACATAAAAAGCCCCGGAGCGTCCTTAAGTCACCGCGCAATGTTGTAAATGTAATAAGCGGAAGCGCACCAACGTTCAGAGAGACACTGCCCCAAGCGAGGAACAGACTCGCCCACTCACCAGAGATGCACGGATGAGGTCTGCAGCTCGGTGAAGGTCTGTCGCAGGATGAGCGCCCAGGCGTTGTACAGAACGCACCAGGTGAGGATCCAGAGCCAGACGAAGAGCGCGTTCTCGTCCGGGTTGATCACGCCCAGCAGCAATCGCTCGCAGTTGGGCTTGGAGAAGAAGCGCGGACGCGACTCGGCCCCCGGGTGACGTCGCAGAGTCGCTGCCGGCCGTGCGGGGCTCGTTGATGTGCCGAGTCGAGAACCTGCCCAAACAGGAAGGGAGGGAAGGAAGGATGAGGAACAGGCAGCGACGCGCCTTCAAGGCGAAGAATCTGCTAGATCCTATGCGATGCGCCAGAGTTTGTGTGGTCCTTCTGAAAAAGAGGCCATGAAGACAAAATGCAAGCCTGCTTCCCAAAAAGTTATTTCTTTTGCAGTGCGCAGCCAGAAGTGGCGAAGACCGGAGATGCCGAGCGGAATATGTTCCGCTCCCCGCTAGCAGACGACGCTCGCTTTCCTAGCGCAACTCGCAACCGCAGCGCCGCGGTGGCGAGAGTCGCGGCCAGGCCGCCTTCTCTCCACGGCCGCGGCGGAGGAGATACGGAACTGAACTAAAGCGTGGCAAACTGTTCGCATGGCGACGCAGTGAAACATCCCCCTCGCGAGGGGCACGATCAAATGCAGAGCATTTCCGGGGGCGCACGACGTTAGGTAGTTTGCGTTACGTTAATGTTGTTGCACTTGTGGCAACTGCTGACGAGAGAGCGCTCGTCAGCAGTAAAATTGGCAGCCTCGGCGCACGTTGAGTCCGAGAGAGGGGAGAGAGTGTCCTTGAAACGTGCCTGGGCGCGCTATCGAATGTTGATCGCGCCGATAGCGAAACGTCTGAGCCGGGCATGTCGAGGCGAGCGATGCGGACAACTACGGACGCCAAGAACGGGTGACATCGTGAGTTAAAGAAATGCTCTGCATTTAAAAAGAGCGGTTTGTTCCGGTAACAACAATATAAATTTTATCGCTAACTTCGAAGAAGTAATCGAGATATAAAAGAAAACAGACGAAGCGCTGGCGACTTCCCAACAGCTTTCCGCCGATGCCTTTATGATGGCACCGAAACTTGTTTGCGCAAGTGGCCCGCAACATAAGAAAACGCCAAGATACATAACTGGGCAGTTGTAGTGTAGCCTGTGGTTGCGTTTGATCGTATCACTTGAATGCCAACGGGCGGATTCTAGAACGTAACGCCACCTAATTTGGTCGCAAAGGTCGAAAACGTCGCCCGATGTAAAATTCGAAGACACTCGCAGAGCAAAACTCTAAAGAGCATTCATTCATTCATTCGCTATTTTTCATTTATTTACAGGTACCCTCAGGGCCAAAGCATTATAGGGAGGACAGGGCTCAGATTTTTTCTTCAAGTAATAATCACAGTGTAAATCAAGCAGTCATGCAAAAAACAATTAGCTAAGAGCACAGTATAAATAAAACTAAGAAAGTCTGTACACGGCCGGTCTGTGACTAAAAAGAGAAATCAACAATACTTCTACACAACAGGTCAATCAGGGACAAGAGGCAACTTTTATTATTCATACATGGCTATCGGTGTGTTTCTTATTACTAAGAACGTATTATAACAATTGGGCATTTATGAAAACTCATAAAACATTGTTAGGTGTCGCAGGTTTTACAACAAATATTACAGGTTGGTTTCAGAGAAAGATATATTGATTGAATGAATGAGTTATTGATTGTTTAGTACTAGATTTGCTACATGGGAGACATGTACAACTCATCGGCATCGAGGAAGACCGTGTTACTTATCGTCGCCAATCGAAGGGCTCGACAAAAACTGCAAAACCGACCCATTTTACTAAATCTTGATGGCGAGCCAGTGACGAAAGTTACTTGTCACCGCATCCTTGGCCTGGACGTTGCGGCCTCCGGTTCGGCTACGCCATGGCTCCGGGAAGCTCGCAGGCGCGCCCTTCAACTGCTACATCTAATTCGCCGGATTTCCATGAAATCAGGAGGAGCTCGCACAGAGATGGCTCGGCTTGTACGTGCAATCCTGCAGCCACGTATCACGTACCAGGCTTAGTTTCAGTACATGACAAGGACGGAATGGGATCGTCTAGAGGGCATCAATAGAGAAGCCATGAGGACTATTACCTGCCTTCCTCGCTTAACGCGCATCTCCACACTACAGGAAGAAGCTGGCCTTAACACGATAGATGAGTTGGTTCACCAGCGGCGACAGGCACGATCTCTGAAAGCGCAGGTGTACACATCTGTGACTGCTTTAAGGTAGTATATGAGCCTCCAAACTAACACGCCGCCAGATCCCTCTCCAGAACCCCCTCCTTGGACCCGAATATTAATTACTGACTGCACGCCTCTGGGTCGGTCAAGCCGTGTTGCGCCGCAACTCTCATCCAGTGCTGGCCAAGATACGTTTTACGTCGACGCCAGTATTTCAGGAAGCCTTATTACCACAGCCGTCGTAAACCCAGCCATGCAGTTTTGTCAAACCTGCCATTACTACGCCCCTCAGAGGCCCCCGTCAACACTTGCTGAGCTCAAAGCGATTTTCGACGCATTGACGACTATAGAGCTGCTGAGGCCAGACCAATCGCAACCTGTCAACATCTTTACAGATTCAATGCAAGCAGTCCGAGACCTCCGGAAAGTACTTCATCAAGTGCCCATGTCCCAAACCATCCACGCGAAGGCTGCGGCCCTAAGTTTCAGAGTGAAGATTACTTGGGCCCAGAGGACATCGACCCCTGGACAGAAAGGCGGATGCGGCGACTCGTATACCTCCAACGACGCATCCACTGCCCTTATTTCCAGTTGAACGCAATGTCAAAGTTGGCCACCGACAAAGAAGACCTTCGGCGCTCCACACGCGCACTTATTCCACCGTGTGGATCAAACCTCCCTGGTGGGCTCACCCGCCGTGAGGAGGTGGCGCTACGAAGGATTCGTGTCGGGGCTGCTCTTACACCAGCGGTCACCCACACCTGGCCCCCGGATCGACGGGCTCCGTTTGGCCGGACATGTCCATTTTGCACCACGTCGGCATCGACCGCAGACATTCACCATCTTCTGTGGACTTGCCGTGGCCTCCAACGCTCCCGACAGCAAGTACTACATAGTGCGGGACTCAACCCAGGCCGGCCTCCCGACTACAGACGCTGGCTCTTTGGGCCGTATCACCGGAGCCTTTTAGACTTTCTCAGTGAAACCTTCCTGTTCACGTACATTTAAACACACTCGCCTCCACCGTTTTATGCTGCAGAGCAAACTTTCGCAATAAAAAAAAAAAAAAAGGAAGACCGCATATAAACCCCTTAGTAAAATTCCAGTTATACGAACTGCCACCGAAACGTGTGTCCCTCCGTTCATTGACCATCTGTTGTGCCCGCCTCCTAGCGCCGCCTAGTATTGTCTTGGCAGCAAAACGACCCACGCTCACAAACAGGCTCGAGTGGTCTCAGTACGCAGCCACAGATTTTGTCACTCTTTATATCAGCCGGCCAACACTAGGGCTGATAATGTTGTTGAAATTGCGCTCAACCCCGTTTGATCCCAAATCCCACTTTTCTGATGGAGGCCAAAAGCGAAAACGCCCGTGTGTACGAGATTTCGGCGCACGTTAACGATCCCCGGGTGGTCAAAATTAATTCGGAGCCCCCCACTACGGCGCGCCACATCAACTGCCTTGCGTCGGCGCATTAAACCCTACAATCAATCAATCAATCAATCAATCAATCAATCAATCAATCAATCAATCAATCAATCAATCAATCAATCAATCAATTGATCCCAAATCCTCATCTCCCCCTGCAACTCGTGAGCCAAATCTGGTTTGTTGCGTCGTTTCACAAGCCACTATCCCGGAGTGGGAGAGAGAACCTGTGTTGATGAAGGGATGCATAAACAGCCAAGACACCCATGGCGTAGCAGAACTGATGATGATGATGATAATAATAATAATAAATATGTAGCATAATGAATGAAACATACCCATGCAGGGTATAGGTCAATCATCAGCGATTGAAAAAATTATCAGGCTAAAGGACACTGTATAAATACAATTGAGAACGGCTGAAAAGCCTTTTGAATGTAAAATAAAGATAGAGAGGCAAGAAAAAATGGAAGAGTTGTATAAATAAAAATAAATTTCAATCGTTGCAAGATTAAATGAAACCAATTACAACGGAAACCGATTTGGTTTTGCCATCTCTGTAGAGATGAGAAAACATCCCGGCAGCAGAACCTCGTCTCGGGAGCCGGAATGAAAAAAGAGCCGGCATGGCTAAGGCAATCCCCGGACTTCAAAGCAGCACTTCAAAGAGGTGGTATATGAGACTTGAAAATCATCGACAGGCCAATAGGTAATGGTCGACGGACTCACCTTAATTGCTGCATCTACACAGAGGTGATTGCGCCAGGCGAGATCTGTGAAGGTACTTAATTAATAGAGGTACACGGGAGCGAATGGTGGTTAAAATAACCTCGAGGTTTCGGTAAAGCCACCATTGAGATTCCCATGAAAATTTACACCGCTCGAATTGATTTGGAGGCGGGCAATGAAACAGGTTCGTGCTGGCCTTGAAGCTTTAGCATTCTACAATAAGTTGCCGCGATAATTTATTATATTTGTTCAATGAACTTGACGACGGGTCCAGACCACGCTGTCCTTGACAGTGAGTCAGCAGCTTCGTTTAGAGAATTCCTGCAAGTCAAGGAACACGAAGGAGGTGAATTGCGATCAGATAAGGCGGCAAGGGAGACTTAAGCGTTATTTTCAGGGGGGAATCGTGAAGGTTCGAGCCGACGGTATTTTTTGGAAAATATAATGGAAGTTGATTGAAATTAGACTGATCCCCTCAAAAAGAGGATAAACCATATTTATCACTACGTGCGATAGAGAAAAGAAGCTTTGTACTGAGGTGCTTGTGGACAATACGACCTAGTCCACTAGTTCGCAAAAAGTGCACCTCTGCAACCGGTTAACCATAGCGTCTTAGGCTCGCAGGAAGGTATTTACAATAAGTATGCAAAATATGGTGAACTGCGGAGGGACCCGCGCTCTCAAATGAAGCATAGTACTAGGGTATGCGCCATAGCCAAAGGAACAGCAATAATAACACGCAGCGCTAAGCAGTGCCCTCCGAAGACGAAAAAGTTAAGCCCCGCGCGTATCTCGTGCTGTCGCGCTCATAGAGTTTTATACTAACATATACTAGAAAGTAATCTAGCCCACTCTCTAGGGGAGCCGCGCTGCAGCGAGCATGCCGTCATACACCGGGCAAGCACGTTCCCTTTTCCTTGGCATGGTTAAAAAACAAGTTGAAATATTGGCTCTGGCTGCAAAAAAGCAACAACATTACTGCAAAACATTCTTTCAATTTATTTTGTTGTCATAAAACAAAAGCTCCAGAAAGATGTATTTGTCAGTGGTTATTTAGAAGCTTCAAGCCCAATGAACAAGAAAAAAAATTGGCCGCGTAGCTGCTCCTTTCTTCGCAAATGGCTCCTTTCTTCACAAAGACGACAGTCTTTGTCGAAATTTGTCAACTAAATGTCTCCCTTCGCTTTCCCGCTCACCTCTCATGTTGTTCGTCTTCCGTCGCGCTCTTCCCAAAATAAACTCGCTAAAGGTTTGCTAAAGCCAATTTAAATTAACTGTGTTCCACTGCTCCAGGCCGGTTGCCTCGATGGTGCTTTAGTACGGTGGAGACGCCAGGGAATCGAGGCGCCCTACTTCAACGTTTATAGAACCACCTGCCCTAGTCCACGTGCTTTCCAAGAACGTGGAACCTATCTAGTGGAACCTTTCGTACTTGTTGTCGCTTGATTTCTTAAAATTCCGCCAGAAGCTATAGGGGCGCGGGTGACAGCAGGCGACAGTGTGAATTTTTTTTTCTGCAGTAGATGTAGTATTTCCTTTCGGGAAAATCAAGCATCTATGAATTTTGTTATAAAGGAACACTGTAAATATCACTTGTGTATTAATTTTCTGTCTTATATTTGCGTAATGCCCTGTTCTTGTTCAACAATGTTGACAAGTATGAACCTGTAAACCGTACTTAGACGTTTAGATTTCGCTGTGAGTATATTTGTGAGTACTATTGCGCAGACTTCGTTTCACTTTGGCCGGGTGGCTGACTCGATTCACAGACAGACAGACCAAAATTTCTGGGTTTAAAGTTACCCTTTTTCATCGATTTCGGCTCCGAGACTAAATAGAAGCCATACGGCTAGATAAGCCAAGTAGACGAGGAACGTCGCTAGCTGCAATGGCGCCGTCCACGGTGGTTCGCGATTGCAGGGACAGATTTTCCTCTAGTATATATTAGTATTAAACTCTATGGTCGCGCTCCCGTGCAAATTGGTATTTTAATGTCCTCACGAATTTCACTAAGTTATTCAGCCGTGGCCAATCTCCCCTTTTGGGTACGTGTAAAAAATATTGAGGCCTCCATCATTACCATCATCATCACCGTCGTCGTCGTCGTCATCGTCGTCGTGTTCTGGCCACCCATCACATCACCGCGTCATCATACGCCCATGGAACAGGCCACAGCTCACGACGGCTGGCGGTCGGCGGCCCTACGCTGCCGTACGAGGCCCCTACTTGCAGCGCCGCCCGTTGCAACGGACTCGACGGCGTGGACAAGAGCAGCACTGAGCGGCCAGACATATATATTTTTTAAGATACCCTGGTATCGAGGCGGCGATCCGGCATGCGTGGCAAGAACTCTGTGCGTGGCGTTCCTGGACCGCATCCTTTGGTCGGCGCGCGCCACTTGGGCTACGTACTCCCAGCGCTGGTCCGCTGGCCCCTTCCTATTCTCGGCGCCATCCGTACCTCTCGGCAGGCTGTCCTACGGCATCTACCTCATCCACTCGCTGCTCCTCCTCATCTGGTTCAGCACGTCCAAGGAACACGACCATATGGGAAGCCGTCGGAACGAAGCCGCGCACACACTACGATCTTCTTCTTATTCGCCACACGCTGCTGCTGATGTCCCGACGAGATGCCAGAGACATGGCGCTGGTGATGTGACGAAACGTGCTGCCATCTATGAAGGAGCAGCAACAACCACCCATCGCATCACCGCGTCGTCATCTGCCCATGGAACGGGTCGCAGCTCACGGCGGGTGGCGGTCGGCGGCCCTTCGCTGCCGGTCGACAGGCCCAGTTGCAGCGCCGCCCGTTGCAACAGAGGCGACGGCGTGGACAACCGCCCCGGTGAGCAGCGGGGCGTGTGTTTCTTCGAGGACTTGCCATGTGATCGAGAACGCCTCTCCCCCAGGCGCGGCGGGAACGTCGTGCGTGGCACTTCTTGGAGCGCCTTCTCTGGTCCACGTGCGTCTCCTGGGCTATGTACGCATTTTCAACATACAGCGCCGATTCCGCTGGCCCCCCGCCTGCACTCGGCGCTGTTCGCACCACTCGGCAGACTGTACTGCGGCGCTTACCTGGTTCACTCGGTGTTCTTTCTCATCTGGTTCAGCGTGTCCAGGGAGCGCGGCTACTGGGGAAGCTGTCGGAACGAAACCACTCAGTCCCCGTTCTTCGCCCATTCGGCTGGTGGTGTTATAGTGAGAGGCCTGATACATCGCGTAGCGGATGCGATGCAACGTGATTGCGCACAGTACTGCTGACATTTATTGTTTTCCGTCATAAGCTGTTTTCTTGCTGTTTAATATACCAGGCAGACTTGCGTCAGAAATACAATTACGTGATATTTCAACCACCATGTGATCTGTCGGGTTTCGGCTCGTTGATGTTCAAGTCGTGAGCTCCGTGCGCAGTGAATGGGATATCAAGCACGCAAATTTTGATACCAGTGTGTAGCCTCGGTAAAGGGCAAAGCGGAAGCGGAGTTGGTTTGCCTCATAAATTTCGCTCGACAGTTTCCAGCTTCATTCGAGGTATTCATAACCCATTTTTCGCTCGTGCATGCTGACGCATTACTATGCCTTGTTTTGAGTGAGTCTCGTCTCCCTGAAACGAGCGCTTTCTAAGAGCACCTTTGCTTTTGGTTGCTATTTACCGCATTTCGATGTCTTTATGACATCGAGGTGCGGTCACTGTCCATAGGCGGAAATTGGTCTTATCGGCATGCTGGCTCTATGGAGGCAAGCTCGCATACCTTCTGGCCCCTGGGAACCGTGTGCACGTTCTCTAGAAAACCCTGCAAAGCCAGTATGTGCGCGAGCCATGGCCAAAAAACCCAGAAACGCCGTCTTGAACGGGTGTCCCACAATTACGCGAAAGCAGGAAGCAATTTCGCTATGAGGAACTAACGATGCCAATACTCTGGCCGTACGATATTTATAAGACGGCTGCATAAATGTGTCTCTCATATCTATGTGCCAGTTAATGATTGACAAAAGATGTTTCCTCAAAAATAAAAGGTATGCTGGTATTTAGCCCTATCTATAGGCGAAGTATATGTGCAGTATCTTTGTGCAGTGTCGCGACGTTGTCATCCCACCGCTGCCACCAGTTGTTGCGACCGGGTGGGCCGACCCGAGCCGAGCTCCGTCGCCTCCGACATACGTGTGGTAGCGTGGTGTAAAGCGAGCGGCCAGCCGCTGTTGCAGCCGTGAAGAAGTCCAGAAGCCGTAGGCTAACGTAACTGTTTCTTTCATAGCGGGAGGTGAGCCAAAGCCAAAGAACGAAGCCCCGACGGGCGAGGTAACAGTACAGAGCAGAGTGACAGCATTGATTCACTGCTCAAACAGGAATGATCTACAGCGCTTGGGCGGATCGTATTTATATCCAAAAGAGCAATGGTCAAAACAGCGTTCCCTCTAGAATGTGCACACGCTACGAACGTCACAGACACACACAACGCTTTTCCAGAGTTCGTGAGCAGTCGGTAGCATCGGTTCCCGTTGAGTCTGAGAGGGGAGAGAGGAGGACTCCGCTGCGATCGCGGGGCCTCTGTGTCCTTGAAGTGCGTTGGACGTGCCTCGCCGGGCCGGCAACCGTCGAAGTTTGAAACGCGCCGAAAGCGAAGCGTCTGACCCAGGCTTTGTCGAGACGTGAAAAAATGAGTCACCGAGACGGAGGGGCGAGTTTGAAAGGCGCACGTAGTGGCTTCGCCGCACAGCCGAGGAGTGATGAGACGAAGCCCAGCGACGGGCTAAGTCGTAACAGCAGTAAACTCTTCGTATTAAAATTGCAAGCTTGCATTTTTCAAGGATAAGTATGGCAATTATTTACAAGCTACTAATGGACACTTTGAAATTCATGGCTGCTAAAAACCCTCAAAATTTGCTCGTAACACGCACTGTCTGTTAGAATATTTGTAGTTTGCTTCCCTTGACAATTGTAACACAACTGTTTTACAGATATGCCTCATTTTTGGAAAATATAGTTTTTGCACTTTCCCTTGTTTTTAAACACCGGTTTGTTGCCTCAGCGATGGAATTTTTGTTTGCTTAGTTAATAAAATGCGCAATATCCTTGCTGTAGAAACAGCATTGAGGGAAACTAGTGGGCTATGTGGCGGAATAGAAAGTTAAACTCCATAAGAGAACTCCATAAGAGAGAGAAAGATAAACTCCATAAGAAAGTTAAGGGAACGTCCATAAAAGCCCGTAGTTTGGCGCTAGCCAAATACCCCGCGCAGCTTCGATGGGCCGTCAAATCCTGGGTGCGATGTGCCTAGAGTTTTCCTTAATTATACCCCGATCAGTAATAAATTCCCACAGGATATGCAGTCCATTATAATAACCCTGCCAAGAGAACCACTTCGAGGTCAACTAAAGGTATGATCTTGAAGGTGGAAGCGCTCACAAAACATAGACGAAAGTAGAAAAAAACATAGACGACACGGGGCTATGTTTTTTCTACTTTCATCCCTGTTTCAAGATGAACCTTCAAGATGAACCTTCAAGATGAACAGCTACCAACTAGCCCAATTGTCCGTTCTACTAAAGGTATGATAGCTTTGGCTTAGAGAGAGAGAACAAAACTTATTTAGTCGCAACCACACTTTCCGCTGCCACCCTGCAGTGGCTCGAGGTTACAAAACCAGCTTTAAGGGCCAGACACATGTGCGGAGAGAGACGCGTTTCCGCATGCATTTTTTCCCGCTCCAAAACCGGTCCTGTAGCCTTCATACGGGCTCCTGACTGCCTGCAAACCGGTTTCCGGGGAGGAAAAACACGTGCAAATCCGCGTCGCTCTGCGCACATGTGTCTGGCCCTTTAAGGTACGTGCACACTAACGGTGCCGTGCCGTGCCGCGCGCCGCTTTCCGACGTCGCAGCCGCTGGAAACCTGTTTTCGACGAGTGCGGCGCGTTTTCCTTGCCGCCAAGCGGATGAAATCGAGACCCTCCTTGCCGTTTCGCAGAGCGGAAAGACCAATGAGGGATGGCGACTCTGACGACGCGTTGGGCACGTGTTGCGCCAACCTGCTTCCGCTTCCCCACCGCCGCCTCTGCGAGCGCGGGCCATCCCGGCGAGAATACTTTTCGCCTGAAAAAGCGGGGGGAGATGTCGGTCGAGATCGCGCGCGCAGGACTGGTTAACCACGTGACCGCCCCTACGGCAAGTTGGTGTTGCTACACTCTAGTGCGGCCTTTACCGGCACCGCGACGCCACTATTATCATTTAAAGACATCTCCGCCCAATACAGGGACAAACATCGCCGATACCCGTCCCCCCTCAGGGTGTTAGGCAAGGCCAACGAGCGAACACTTATCCGCCTCTATACAAATACGCTGCTGTGCCCGGCCATCATGAAACACTTCTACCCTTCTTTCATTGGCCGCTGTCAGTACTGTGGGGAGGTGGCCGACACCTACCGCATGGTATGGGCATGTCAGAGAAACCCTTCCCTTCCCCCTAATCCCCAGCCCAAAAGAGAGGACTGGGAGGCGGCCCTGCTCGGCTGCCTGGACCTACCGGTTCAACATGCCTTGGTTCAGCGTGCTCGGACAGCGGTCACGACCAATGGGGTCCCCGAATAGGGACTCCGCCTAGTTTTGTGAAGAGGGTGCTATCCAATAGGGACGGCTCTCTCCAAGCTACCTCTCTGTAATATATCAGTTAATAAATGTTCACATCCATCCATCCGCCGCCACGCCGCTGGCTAGGGTGCCTGCGCATCCAGGCACCCTACCGCTGGCGGCCGTCGGCAAGGCGGCACGGCAAGTTCGCCTCTATAGTTCATACCACAAGCTGCCTGCAGCACTGTGGAGGCTACATTGTTGTCAATAGAGCGCCCACACTGAGGGCCCCTAACTTACCATGAAGGAAAGCAAGAATAGGCGCCGGGCCTTGCGGTTCTACCTGCCGAGAGCGGAGACTGAAAGGTCCTTTCAGGACTCCCTTCACGCTGAGTTAGTCGCCCTCAGTGGGCGCTCTATCGGACAACAATGTAGCATCCACAGTGCTGCAGGCAGCTTGTGGTATGAACTATAGTGTGCACGTAGCTTTAAGGGCAGAACAAATGAGCAATGAAGGACGCGTCTGCGTGCGCGTCTCGGGGCCCAAAAACCGGTCTGGCTGCTGGAGGACCCCGCACGAGCATCTCCCGCGCATCTGCGCCGCATCGGAAACCGGATCGCTCAGACGCCCGTGTGCCCGCCGATCTTAAGTGCAGTGTGTTGTTGTTGTACCCACCTTTTGAGGAAGGAGTCCTCTCGCTTGAGCGGTGGCTTCTTCTGGATGTGGCTGATGGCTCCAGACAGCTGGACCGTGGTGCGCAGCTTGAGCCAGCGGGAGCGGCTGGCACTTGCGGACGCGGCCGGGGGCGGCGTGCCGGAGTCCGTGGGTGCCGGCGACAGAGGCTGGCCCATCCCGGCGCCACCCGGCAGCTGCGGCTGCGCCGAGGGCGGCAGCGTGGGCGACGGCTCTTTGGTCGGAAGCTCGTGGTCGGCCGCCGCCGAGGAGATGGCGGCGGGGTGTCGCGGCGGGGGCCCCTCGGTCGAGGGACTGCGTCGTCTCGTCTGCCCGTCCACCATCATGGCCGGACGGGGCGACGGCGTCACCGAGTCACGGCATTCGTTCTGCAACGACACCGCAAAGGGGGGACAGTGTTAGTTTACACGCTCACGCAAAACTTTTTGCTGTAATGGTGGAACTGCAAAAACACGGACTTCATTCAGACACACAGAAATAAAAACACGAACCGGTGCAGACGGGGACCAGCCTGAAAACAAGCCTTTTTTGTGTGAACACCGTGTGAGTGGCACGACGGCGGTTCGTTTAGTGGCGAAAGCCATTATATGGATCTAAGCATGGTGGTGCTCGGCGATATAGCAGCATACTTGGTTTTTTATCACAAAATGTCCGCGGAGAGGAAAGGATCGGGCGGTAGAGTAAGTGGGCGTGGCTTCTGCGAGCTTATGTGAGCCCTTATCCTGTCGCACCATGCTCCGCGTGTGGGGTCGTATCCATGCCACGTGGCCAGGATTGAGGCGGCCACGATACCAGTGGGAAGTTCGCCTGCGGCACCTTTTTGCATCTGGTCCCCACCCTGGCCGCCCTTCTGACCTACAACGCTGGGTGCATGGACCATTTCACCGAAAACTACTGAACTTCATACACGAAACTAACTTGTTCGTGTTTCTGTAAATACATCCATCTATTATGCCGGAGGGCAAACTTTCGAATTAACAAAAAAAAAAAGCACCGGCGGGCCAGAGAGGTGTTGTCGAAACACTCGCTGAACGCGCCATTCGATTGAAAGTTGTTCGCGCAGCGCACTCAGCCTGGTCGTTTGGGTAGAAGGTCAGGTTCTTCGTAATGCGAAGGGGATGCAAGGGGAGAGCGGCGCAGCATATGAATGCGAAATCACCCACGGCGTATTAACGAAAATGTTGGGAACGGGAAATGAAGATCTCGAAGAACAGCATCGCAAGGTGAGCGATTTCATCCGCTTTTGGCTGGAAGTATCCCTCACGGGGGTAACATAACGAGCCGTACATTTAAAAAGAAACGTATTCTGCAGTCAAGTGCAAGATCGGGGTACTCGGAACATCGTGCCACTTCGTCTCATATACGCGAACAGAAGAAAAAAAATGTAGAGCAATTTCCCAGGGAACCTTGTTGCGAGAGTTAAACATTCTTACTTATTATATACTACTTACATATTACTTAATTATTTACTTATTAACACTTCCCTAACCCTCACCATACCTTTGATTGAATAAAGACGGCCGGGTCATTTGATTTAACTTTGATTGCTCTTCGTTCTCAAAAACGGGAAATTCGCCAAGTATAGACACTATCCCCGTCTTTCATCTTCATCTCGTCGGATAGCCCACTTCTCTATCTCTTCTGGGCGTCGACACTCGCATCGTTTCACATCCGTTTGCACAGCACACGGCACGGTACTTCGCCTGACCAGTGCTAGAATGACGCGTCGCCCCGGCAGACGTTAACTCCCACCACCTGTCAGGGATGTCAGATTCCACCGTCTGTTAGGTAAGCTAGCAATTCTGCGTAAGAAGCGGGTGGCGACGCTGCCGCTGCCTGTCTCGGCGCGACACATTCCTGTGCGACCTAAATTCTTTCCTCGAAGCCATGTCCGGGATCCAGACCATGGATCACGAGACGGTCTGTGTGACGGCGACCCTGCGGAAGGACTTCGCGTCGGCACGTTTGGTTTCCTACTGGGAGTTTTGAACACCACTGCTACAAAATGCTGGACTGCGAGACTAAAAACATTTCATGGTAATGTTGATTGCAGGGGGCGCATTTGCAGTATGATTAAGCGTAGCATCATTGTCACTCAAGCTAGAGAAAAAAGGAAGCGCTGTGATGGGGCAGCTCTGGTGTAAAATGGATTTTACTAGTTGCGCCTGCTCTCTTTTTGTATTGGGTACTGTCTTTGCCAGAATATAGTAGTCCACGTAAGCCCGCCATATGTCATACGGAAGTTGAGCATTGTGTTAAGGGTATAACACTTCCCATTGAGTAAACATTGAACGTCTGTGATCAGATTGCACTGATTGCCGATAGCGCTCATTTCAAATTACCGAATTGTAAAGTGTCCACAAAAATTGTTTCCTTTTGTTACTAAAGCACGAGATGCCAAACAGCATTAATGTCCGCGCAAGAGTACAATTCTTTTTAAGGCGAAGCCTTAGTTTTCTCACTGATGGCGCCTGTAATGCGAAAACGCCCTGCAGTAAAGCAAAGTTTCTGGGGTGATGATGATGGTGATGATGAATGATCGTGGGTGAACAGAAAGATAATCGAAATCGGCCGGAAACGAACCTGGGTCCCTCGCGCTATGAAGCCGGCGTCTATCCGATTGCTCTATTTCGACATGGTCACCCGCCGCGGTGGCGCAGTGGCTATGGCGTTGTTCTGCTGAGCACGAGGGCGCGGGTTTGATTCTTGGCCGAGGTGGCCGCTTTTCTGATGGAGGCGAAAGGCAAAAAACGCCCGTGTGTTCGAGATTTCGGCGCACGTTAAAGATCCCCAGGTGGTCAAAATTAATCCGGAGCCCCTCACTCTGGCTCGCCTAAAAGCTCAAGTGTAGCTTTGGCGCGTTAAACATCACAATCAATCAATAAATCACTCAATGAATGAATGAATGAATGAATGAAACAATATTTTGACGTGTTCGAAACAAAGTCCTAACTTCGACGACCAACAAAGAATCCGTCACGAAAAAGCTACGGAGGGGTGCATGATTTTTTCCTTGTTGACAGGCAACCACCAAGATGACTAGTTCTTTGAGCTGTGTCTTTCGAGTAAGCCGTTTTATTTAGCGATCCTCAGCATAAATAATATAGCTAAAACGACATACGCTAAAAAAATACAAGTGTGAAAAAACACAAACAGAAAGGAGGAAGTAAGCTTCACTGTATTCCCCATACTAATGAAAATAAAACCGAAACCCACAAGGAAGCAACGTAGCGAACGTAAACAGAGAGAATGATTGAACGGGCAGCAAAACAGAGAGAATGATTGAGCGAGGAAAAAACACCTTTGCCAATATGTTGCGAGGAATTCCGAGAGTATAAAGATTAACAAAAGTAAGAAAAGCCTGAAAGGGAAACAAAAAAATGTTGCGTGCTGAAACGGAGCCCTGCGCGTGAGGATAACCGAGCTGCGGAAAAAAACAAGAACAACAGGTAGAAAACTTTGATTCAGATGAAGAGCAAAGCGGAAAACACACCTTCCTTTCGTTCACCTTCCACGATAACCCGTTCACACCTCCCTGCCTACAATGCCTATCCTCTGCTCTCATGTCAGAGGCGATCGTCTGCTGGCCTTCTTTCAAGTACCCTGTAGAAGATTAATTAGCACGTCTTGGAGACAACAACGTGGCGGCTGAAGGCTTAGCGAGGAAGACGGAGTTGGCGGGCGTCCCGCGATCGTCATCTTGGCGGTGTCGCTCTCCGCTTCGCGGGCCGAGGTTGCTTCGCTTGTTTCACGCGTCATTCAGCGGCGTCGTTAAGGGGATCCGGACGGGTGCCTTCGGTAGCGGCGGCGTTGTTGCCACGGGTGCTTCGCGAGTGAAGGATGCGACCCACAAAGGAGGGCGATAAAAGGATGCGCGGCAGGAAGGGGCGCAAAAAGGAGGCGCAGGAGCGAGATGGAGAGGGAGGGCGAGGAGGCTCGTTTTGAACGAAAAAATGCCGCGCTCCGTTTGGGCGGTCGTAACAATTACGAGAAAAGCAAAGCGGGAGCAACAAGGTCCGGAACAGGAGAGGCACTTTGTCGCGGGAACTTGAGCAGCGGCAAGCGATGTGCGCCGTTCGCAGGGCGAAAGTTGCGATGAATGGTGCTGCGCAAACAACAGGGATGGTGGTGGTGGTGGTGGCGGCGGTGCAGGGGTAACTTGAGATCGTTACCGCGCCGAAGTGTGCTGCGGCTTTTGCTTTGAAGGCCACCTTAAACCTGGTGGAAGGATGTAATACCGCGCGTCACCACTGCATTCCACGTGTGCCGCGTTGCACTTTTTGTACTCGTTCGCCGCTTTGTAAGCCCTGTTGCGCTCACGCAAACGCTTGGTAGTTCCTTAGGTGGAATTCGCGGAATACGGAGGCTGGCGAGGAAAACATTTGCTGGAAGGGAAAGAACAATAGGCTTAAGTTGTTAAATAGCGTTGATAAAAAAAAAAAATTGGCGGAGCTTGTACTAGTGTTGCAAGGCTGAAGAAACCGCAGAGCTGGCGGCCCCTTTCCCGGCTGTTGCACATCAAACGGATTTCCCAACTTTGCCGCTGAAAGTTCTCCATGACTTGCAGCCCAGACCGTTCTGTACGCAGGCTTTCACATCTCTCCCAAATTGGACCGCATTAGCGCGCGCTAGAACACGGTGCAACCGGCCTCGCGAACTCGGCGGCTGTGCTCCCCGCTTCAGGCGCGAACGCACGGGAACTGCCAAGTAGAAGAGCACATGACGTCTCGAACGCTGGGCAGAGTGTTCTCGAAGGTCGAGCTGGCCGACGCCGGGCGTTCCTCACGAGGCGCACGATCACGTGTGGTGGGTACTTTTTCTTGGTATTTTTGCGAGCTCCTCACGGGGCGCAAGACCATGTTCTAGCGTGGCCGACGGGGGGCGCTCCTCCCGAAAAGCATGCTAAAGTGCGCTCGGCGTTTTTTTTTTTTTTTCGGAATTTTTTTCTGTAACCCTTTATGGCAGAACTAGAGCTTAAGCAGCTCTGTTGTTCAAATTACAAGGAATACTCCGGAGGATTATTGTTGAGGGGATGACGACCTTTTAAATTATGTCGTAGCGTTCTTGGGGTTACGGTCGCGTTGAACACTGTCGAATGGGTGGACGACCGAACCATCGTGTGGTGGGACGTGGCGAATAGCAACAGCGGTGTGAACCACCAGGCTAGGGCTATGTCAACTGTGCGGCTAATGCGGGCAGCAGAAGTGTACGACAGTTTCTGCTTCTTTATGCTTCCGGAAATGTTGACCAGGCGTAGTTGATCGCATCTGTGCGATAAATGTGCTCTTAGCCGCATCTGTCCGTTCCATTGGATCTGTAAGAGCAGTCCTAGGGCATGAGATGGCGTGTTTCTTATATAAATTTTTGTTGTTTCTTTACTACAGCATCACTGAACCTATTTTTCAATTTTTTTGTTCATGTCTTACCGGTAACTTTTGAATTAGGGAACCCTATCTCTGTTATGTATTCATGTTCTTCCTCAAGTATTCTAAGGTTTTCTTTGAGCTAACAGTGTCGATGTTTACAAGTATGAGTGGTGCCGCGGGGCCACCAGAAATAGTTGTTTAGAAATGTATTGCCTACATATACTCTTATCCGTGTTTTTTATTATGGCATATATAAGTTTTACAATGGTAGGCGGACCCCGGGTCGTTAAATACGGCTTCAAAAACAAAGTCAATATAGTTTCTGTTATGCTGATCAGCAAACTTCGCAATAGAAAACACAAAAATCACAGCCCTTCCACCTCGTGAAGAGGGATGGCCAGCAAAGCTGCGGTGCCGAGCCTCAACGTGAGGTTTGACTGGATCGTAGTCCAAGGGGTGCACGAAGTAAAATACGCTTGTTTGTAATTTGCGATTGAGCATTGTTCCTGGTTATTAACTGAAAGTCCAGTCCTGTCCAGTCACTGCTCCTCGCGCATGCTCAGCACGCCTCTTCACGAGCCACGTGAAACGGCTATCAAGCGGCTCCGACGCAGCGTCAGACTTGGCTACTGCGCAATTGAGGCGCACACCTGGGCACGCGCCGGCACTAGAACTACGGGCGCCAGTGCGTCTGCCGCGGCTATGACGCAACACAATCCACTTCAATCAAATCCAGTTCTAATACAATCCAATCAAATCTAATCCAATCCAAGCCAACCCAATCCAATCGAACTCAATCCAATGCCCTTCGCGCTTGCGCAGAACGGCCCTTCACGGCACACGCGAAACTGCTCTACCTTGGCCAGTGTAGCTTACGCTACAAAACACACAGGAATCGTGGGTAGAAATTTATTATAGCGCGGGTATGGTAATCACGGCGCATGCTCTATGAAGGTCCCAGGACCTTTTTAATTTTGTATGAGTTTTTCCCTGCCCCGGGGGTGTGGCGCGCAGTTTTACGATTCCGGGTATTTGAGTGGGCTCCGCAACGTGGCGCTACGCTCGCTAGCGATTCCTGTCTACATCGCTCTGGGACCGGAGACGATCTGCTGGATCCTAGCCATTTACAGCTTTGCTGTAAAAACTAAGTGAGGGCAAAACGTCGACGTCAAAAAGAAAGAGTTCCGAAATACCGCCGTGGTTCGCCGAGATATAAAAATCAGAACTTTACGAAATAGAAGGACAATATAATAAAGTTGAGGAGACGCGAGGAATCAAATTTATGGCTGACGTGCTTATTTCCATCGATATTAGGGAGGCCGTCACTAAAATTAACAACAGCGTCTCTGCCATGAATAAAATGCGGGGAAATAAAGTATTCGGATGCAGCGCTGTATTTAGCGCAATTAAACGAACCGGGTGGCCGTCCGGAGGATCTGAAAAGACGTAGTCGCGGGAGGTCCTTGCAATTTCCCGGCCTCGTTCTTTATATAGATTCCTTGAGGAGACGCCATTATGTCCGAGTAACCGTCGACGTTCTCCCCATGCGCGGATGCAATTTGCATGCGACGAAAGAAAACGAGTTCTGCGCTGCGTGTAATTGGCTGTACTGTGGGGTACCCATCAGGAACCATTCTCTCAGGCTGGAGTAAAAAGAACTGAATGACTTGTACGTTGCGTTAGCACCTTGGGACAGTCAGGACATGCTTTAAAGACTACGAAACTGGCTGGACAAGACGCATTCAAACTTTTTTCCTGTCTTTACAAGCCTTATAGGGTAAGTTCCCTCGGAAAATGGCGCTTCCGTCGGTGAGGTAAAATGCTCTCGGACCTTTATATCTTTATAGGACTGCTTATACTGCCTCCGAAAAAGTGTCTTCCCAACATTTCATTTGGGTCTAGAAGTAAAAATTACTTTAAATGGCTCTGTGTATTCAGCATTCAAGCCCTTTCACGGCAAAGCATGTGTGTATGGCACTAAAGACGACTTTAAAAAGGCTCAGTGTGTAGCAGTCAAGCCCGCTATACGGTTACTTATTCCTAACCGTTCGGTTCTTTCTCGTTGTTGTTTTTATTGCGTTGAAGCCTCCGTTTAAAGGAGCCATGAAGAGAAAACACAAGTTTGGTTCATTCAAAAGATTGCCTCGTTAGAAGCATACTGACACCACTTTTAACGTAACACTTCGCTCAATAGCTACATAATTAGGAAAAAGGAATTACCATGCGACCCCACCGGCTCATTTCCCGCAACAGAACCTATGATGTCACACGAGAATGCTCTTGCGATTGGCGGAGGCCGGCAGAAGCAGACGCAAATTAGGTAGAGCTTACAAACTAGCCGAACGAGCGATTGCGCTTAAATTTAGGGCACATTCTTTACAAAGCAATAAGAATGATGGGACAAACAGTGGAAGTTACGAAAGCACATGTAAACATAGAAGTACTGATGCGTACTGCTGTTCGTACTGCGCACAGCATGCTTGGTTTAGCTGCACAGCACTACGGGGCTTGGGGTTGTATCAGACGACACTGGGCGATTGACGTAAGCTACGGTGTCTTACGTGACCACATTTGTCGAGCGAGCACTGTTTCAGGGAACGAATATTTTCTCCCAGAACAAAAACAAGCCACGTTTAAATACGGGCAAAAAACAACCAAACGCTGCCACGGTATGGGTGGCGCCATCTAGATTCGGGTAACGTAAAGAAACCGCGGAACAAACCAACATTGCTGTACAGGGTGGAGACAACCTTTGAACGGTCCCGTGCCGCCGCAATTGAGCCAACGTGCTCAACGCGTGGTTGTGTTCTTTTCCCACGAGACCTAGCAACGCGAAACAGACAATATGATTCAATCTTCTTCAGTAAACCGCATTGCGGCGATAATTTTAGCGCGGTTCTGACACAATGACTTGCTTCGGCGGCGAGCGAGCGACCCAAAATGGCGGCGCAAGCGTATACGTGTCTCTACCCTGTACGGCGGATGCGTGAATGAAGGTATTGTAGGCTGCAGTACAGAGCACGGTGTAAGAATATTCCTACACCGTGGTACAGAGCCACTGTAGCTGCAGAGCGGTCGGTTCCTGTGATGTCATTGCAGACCCCGAAAACAAACGATTTAGCGGGAAAATCAAAATTTTAACCTAGATTGTTTAATTCCTCAGGGAATAAAGCATCGTTTGTATCCGGACAAGCGCTGAGGGCACTATAAAACACGAAATCTTTCGAATTAAACCAACTTGCATTTTCTCTTCACGGCTCCTTTAAAAAAGAGGCACAAAATTAAAAAAAAAATCATGGTGCCACAGAGAGACGAAATGGAAGCAGGACAAAATGAAAGATAAAGAAAAAGTCTCCCGTCAGTAAATGTCCTAACCGCCGCGGTTGCTCAGTGGCTAAGGCGTT
Source organism: Haemaphysalis longicornis (assembly GCA_013339765.2). Taxonomy (NCBI): domain Eukaryota; kingdom Metazoa; phylum Arthropoda; class Arachnida; order Ixodida; family Ixodidae; genus Haemaphysalis; species Haemaphysalis longicornis. The sequence goes on along the minus strand of CM023453.1, from coordinate 26,352,326 downwards.
GTGCTGCTGGGCTCAAGGACGCGGGATAGACTCCTGGCCGCGGCGGCCGCTTTTCTGGGGTAGCCGAAAAGCGAAAACGCCAGTGTGTTCTAGATTTCGGCTCACGTTAAAGATCCACAGGTGGTCAAAATTATTCGGGAGCCCTTCACTACGGCGCGCCTCATCGCCTGTGAAGTGTCGGGACGTTACACCTAACAATCAATCAATCAATCAATCAATCAATCAATCAATCAATCAATCAATCAATCAATCAATCAATCAATCAATCAATCAATCAATCAATCAATCAATCAATCAATCAATCAATCAATCATCAATCAATATCAATCAATCAAGCAATCAATGAGCTATGCAAAAAGTCGAGGGAAATTCTACCTATCTGCAATGGATGCGACGAGAACGCATGGGCACTATTGGAGAAGACCTCAGGGGATTCCTGGAGATTTCGATGCTTCAATATAAAAAAATAACACATTCTTTTAAAACAACGAAATGAGAAGCATTAGAAGAGATATTATAGGATAAAAAAGGAACGCGTTGGGCGATATTGGGGGGCAAGGTTTTTCTTAACAAAGCTGCAAGAAAAAAGCGCGAAACTTGAAACTCAAGAAAATAAACGCTAAAAAGAGCACATAAAAGGGTAAAAATAAAGTAGGCAGGTCGGCTGCGTTTTTGCTTTTCAATGTGGCGAAAAAATCACGACAAGTAACGAAGTAACGGGTCACAATTCTGACAAACGTAGAAACTGGTAGATTTCTTATCGGGCGTTCCTTTCGGTGTTTCGAACTGTTATCGTACATCAGACGTTGGCATGATTTGCGCGTTCTGAACTGGACTTCCCATTCGTAGTAGAACCTCCCGTCGAGTGAACGTTTCGCCGGCTCAGTCTGCTGACAAAAATGGTCGCGCTGAGTAGACAAAGGTTCAAAAGCCCCCGAGTAAGGCAAAACCAGCGTCGTTGAAGTTCGGTGTTAATGTAAGAGCGAAAGTTACCCCGATCGGGGAAAAGAACTCCCAAAGGAAGTGTATCGGGCGTGGTTTCTCCCGGCACACCGAAAGTGGCATATAAGCGCGACAAGTGAGCGATGACGTCTAATTACACCGCTGGGAAAACGGGCCGGCAACCCCGCCACATCCTTTCCGTCATCCTCAAATATTTATCTTCCCTCCCGCTCTTCCACATCCGCCATCTTCACCCGGCGAGTACGAAGCGAGGACAGGCGACACGTGTTTCTCGTTGTTCTCCATTTGCCGCTAACAATGAGCGGCTGGTGAAGACGCGACGCTAGTCGCGACGGCGCTTCGAAACACGTTTCGCGCCGTCGCGCTTGACCAGGGACCAAGCAGCGCAGACGAAAGGGAGCCTAAAAGCACCTCGCCTGGCATTCAGACGGTTCTCCCTAGAGCCCGACGCGCGGGCCGTGCAGAGCAGAACACATTTCAAACGTAACGCGGAGCGTGTCTAAATGTAAAGCGAGTTTCGCAAAGAGCGAGCCACGCGCCATCACAGATGCGGCGGCGACGCCGTTTTTTTTCTCAGCCGTCACATTAGCGGACATGCCTAGCAAATTAGCTCCACCGGCGTCGAGGAAGGCGGGGGAGCGAGCCGTGACGCCGCTTTCACGGGCTTTTCACCCAGTTCCGACGTCTTCTCTTTGACCTTCTCGGCGGGAAGCTCTGCAGTTACTGTCTCAGCGGCTACGCCGCGCATGCGCAATAGCGGTAGCTGCGGTGTCTTTTGTTTGTGGGCGAGCGTAGACTTTTCGAGATGGCGCCGCGGCCGAGCCTTGTGCGGCTTTGTGAATGGCCGGCGCCCAGCTCGTCGTCACTGGCGCTGATCGCGTCGCGCTTGCGAATCGGCGTACTAATCTAATAAGAGTCGTATAAATCCTTCTGACCCGCGTATCTGGGCATTAGCCCCACGTCAGGCTGTTGAAGGCAGCGCTGCAGCTGATGAAGCCACCCGCATAATAGATGGCTGTTATTTTATACGTAACGCTATATTTTGAGCCCAACTAACCAAAGAAATCATGCTGCAGCTTTCAACGTGTCTTGTTAGTCTCCATTTAATGATATCGGCGGCCTCTTGAGCTGGGTTTGATCGGAATTGGGAGGTCCTAGGTTTCGATGGAAAGATAAATAAGTCTTTTAAACTTGATATTATCTAGTTTGTCGCTTTGGACGACGTTCATTCTGCTCAAAATTGTCAGAAGTGCAATTTTCATCGTTTTTTTTTTTTTGGTACGACATTTTCTTAACTGTGGAAATGCGTCGGGCACCAAACACGTCTCAAAAAGCGCGAACGATCCTATTATCTTGGTAGACAACGTACCCTTTTGCTAGCTTGTCTCTTCGCCGGCGCTGTGACGGTACGCGTTACGTAACCACATGAGGGTGGCCACGTGCATGCCGAAACTTTAAACATTGATTTGCCCGTTCTCAAATTACAGTCTACGCTTCTATACAGTGCGTGCTCCTTTAATTCGCGCACTGCTCGGGTGTATTCAGCGCTTTCGCTCTGTACGGGGCAGGAAACTCTCCGCTTTCAAAATCGCTGTTCTTTGAACCGACTGAACTGAGTGTTCATTGTTTGGAAGCGGTTCACTCGCTCTTTTTTTCAAAAACACTGTACACAGGGTGTACTGTTACTAATATTTTTCACTATTTCAGTTTCTTTATCCTCAAAGGATTTTTTTTTTAATTTTCTTTTGGCAACCTATAATCTAAGCTGCGTGCAGCGCCTTGGACACTAGAGAGAGAGAGAGAGAGAGAGAGAGAGAGAGAGAGAGAGAGAGAGAGAGAGAGAGAGAGAGAGAGAGAGAGAATGTATTAAAGAGGAAAATGCCGTGAGGTTTGCCGACAGCGGTTCGCCGGCATGCTACTCTGCGGGGAAAGGAGGAGAGGGAAAAACGTAGTAGGTGTAGTGAAGGAAAGGAGAGTAGTAGTACAGAGAAAAAAAAATAAAATACGGTCCGTCTTCACGGCATCGAGTTCAAAGTTTCTTGAAGTGAAGGCACGACTACAATTTTGTTCACACACCAATGTCCTGGATATATTCGAATAGCGCGGCCAGGGTTTTTCGGTGAGCGGAGGGAGATGGCCACGGTCGAAGTATTTACATCAGTGTCAATGGTCCAGGGTGGACAAAATCAATTTTGTGTTGTAAACGGCACCTTGAGTCGGCATAAGCAGAGCACTCTAGTAATATAGGTTCAACAGTTTCAGGTGAACCCCAATTACCGCAATATGGGCTTGATGCCTGACCGAACCGATGTAGATAGGAATTTGTTAGTGCTGCATTAAGACACTACATTGTTTTCAGCATCCCAGCTGCATCGGTACTGTCTAGCTCACCGCGGTGACATTCTACGAAGGCCGGTTAAAGAGACGCGACAATAGGCGTTAGGGCCTTTCGGTTCAGTGTTGGGGGGCGGAAGGGCCTTCGAAGGACTTTTCCTTTTTCCCCTCCCCTCCTTCCTCCCCATTTTTTTCGCATGTGAAACGGAAAGGCCTCACAGTCTGTTGTGTTTCTTTTCAACCGGTCTCCGCGGAATGTCACCGCGGTGAGCTAGACAGTACCGATGTTGCTGGGATGTTGATAACTACAGGCCGGATATTTAGGCATTAAAAAAAAGAGCGTTTCAGGCGGCAACAAAAGGCAGGCAAAACAGCTTTTAGGGGCAAAGCTCCTTAAGTTATGGGTCTGTCCATCCCTTGTGTCTCGTGGTACGTGACCGCCGCATGCTTTCGGAGATGTCGCAAAGTGGGCCGCGTTGCACGCGCAAGAACCGGCTGCAACCGGCAGCGCAAACTCGGCACCGGGAGCGCGAGCTTGTCTGTGTTCGCCAACGGAGGCGCGAGCGCACGTGCACTGCGAGGCGGAGGTCACGCAAGAGATCACGCCACGAACGCAGGCAGTCGTTCTCGGAGATCTAACGAGACGCAAGGACCTTTGCTCGTTTCCGCTCGTCTTGTTCGGGCACAAGTTCGCCCTAAATAAAAGTTCTTTCTTTACCGTTGTGTCCCATCCTACGTGACAAATTGTGGTGAGGTGCGGGGGTAGTCCTCGATGGCGCGGGGTCTTTCACCAGGTCTGGGCCTGGGAGCATTGACTCCGAAAATAAAAGTTGATTTGTACAATGTACGCACACAGTCTTACGTCTTTCTTAATGATGTAATGGGCGAACTTTCACGGGAGAGTTACGGTTACCGATGATCTCCCCCTCTCGAGCTTCGCCCCACTTATCATCATTCATTCCGTGGATATGGCGTGATTTTTTAGGCCTCCAAGGTCGTAAACATTGGTGCAATAAATTTTTACATAAATGGAAATAATTTAAAATGAAGACGTGCGCGGCCTGTCTCTACGACAAGAAAACGAAGAATGTTATTGTTTATGATGGCACAAACGCGCGAAAATTTTCGCATAGCCGTTAAATTGCCTCATGAAACTGCTGGACTATTGACAGTTATTTACCTTAACAATCGCACTGCTCACATTTATGTCCAGTGGCCACTGTCCCTTGCTCGATCGTCGCGTACAGTGAAAAAGGCACGAAAAAGTATGCTTGAGAGCTGGGAATATTGATTAAAAAAACGCTACTTTATGTCTGCCGGAAGCAATTTAATTACGACAAACCAAAACCAAATTCAAATAATAAACGCAATAGTGACGACGATTTATCAAGAAATTAACATGCTCTTAAATGAGGACTGTTGGGTACAACTCTGGCAATTTTTCCGTATGCAATGTTATTACCCGACTTGTTCAGGCAAGACGTCACAACACTGCCAAACACTCCTACACATTTGAAGATCATTTTTCGAAGGTGCTTAGCAGCTGAACTGATTTTTGATGGGAAAGCATGTTTCAGTGCCTGTTGACAGTGTAAATTTTAAAGCGTAAGGAAATGCAGCTGCGCAATTCGCCGTTTGCTCCTCAAAATAGAGATTATCTGCTAGAAAAGGCGCTTTTTATGCTCAATTGTTGCGTTGAAAATAAATTTGGATTTGAGTATGCTTCAGGAAACGAGGGTGCGACCGCACATGTTTGAAGAAGTATGTTCGGAGAGCACGCGGAACGCAGTCTAAGAATCACTGTGAAAATTGTGGAAAGAATAGCAAACTACCATCGTCTCCAGATTTTTGGATTCGAAATTGTCCCTATTGTCACCGAGAATGAGCGTCCCATTCCACTGCTGTTAGCGGTTGTTTTCCGGGAGTTGGCTGAACTAGAGTATTAGGTTAAACCCCGTAGAGTTCCGAACAGTAAATGCTGCGCGGTAACGTCAATAACGATCTCAAACTGCACTCAAAAGCGAAACGATGCTAAATATTGTATAGCAGCGTATTTTTAAAATAGGTGTCAATGGGAAATTATAGGCATTCAGGCACAAACTCCAAAATAGGCATTTATACGCCCCATAAAAGCACCATAAAAGCCCTTCGTAATCTCTTATTGATGCTCATAGATCAAAGTGGGGCGATAGGACTGCAAGGAACCAAATAAGGATTTGCCTGACATCCGGTCACAAGTAATAACAATGTAGCGTCCAAGGCGCTGCACGCAGCTAGTGAAATGAACTACAGGCATAAATACAAATTCCAGAACACCTTTAAAATTCATTTCAAGACCTTCATTGCTCGTAATTTATTAAACCTTTGTAAAAAGTAAGCTAACGTCACGGGATTATTTAAAGCTGAATTTAACGCACAGTGGGAGGATACAATAGCAACAGCGAGAAAAAGTAGCATGGACACCATTATTACTGACTCCCTTGCACTTCCAATCAATCAATCAATCAATCAATCAATCAATCAATCAATCAATCAATCAATCAATCAATCAATCAATCAGTCAGTCAGTCAGTCAGTCAGTCAGTCAGTCAGTCAGTCAGTCATCATCAGTCAATCAGTCAATCAGTCAATCAAGTCAATCAATCAATCAATCAATCAATCAATCAATCAATCAATCAATCAATCAATCAATCAATCAATCAATCAATCAATCAATCAATCAATCAATCAATCAATCAATCAATCAATCAATCAATCAATCCACACGCTACTAATGCACTCAAGAACAGCACGGCGGTCTTGGTACTGCCACCGAAAAACGTCGGCAGAAAAGAGCGTGTCGCATTTGAGAAACATACGCACAGATGGAATATAAGACAGCATCAGAATAGCGCTAACATCACCAAAATAGTATTCGGCGTGAACGAAAAATTCTGAAGCATAAATTTGCAGCCTACACATTTGGAACTAATGCAGACTGGATTTAAATGTTACAATACACTTAAGGGTAAAGTACCAACCCTACAAATGCCCGATGGTAAATTGCGTTCACTTGAAGCTGATAAGCTCCCATGAATACGCAAAACAAACACAGAAACGACAAGCCTACAAATACTGGCACCTGAAACTACCAGGATGGAGAAATTTTACGACAAAAATAAGCATATGCGTCTGTCAATATGAGGTACTAAAACATGCAGACTACAAAGGGTCCGTAAGCCTGTGCGATTCCTAAAAATAGTGCACGTAGGACGATGCAGTACGTTCCAGTTTTCTGGGGAAGCATTATGGATGCGGTGAATGCGTGTCAAAAGATTTCTATTGCCGCCTCTGGCGATGCTGCAAAACCACCTAGACAACCTGACATTGCCTGTCAGGGTTCTCAACGGAAAAGCACCCAAGACGCTTGCGCAATCAGTGAGGCTATGTGTGAGTTTGTGCAGAAATAGCAATTCAGTTTTTGTTATTCCCGCCCGCCGGCAGTGAAAAGGACAGATTAGAAGAAAGCTGGACGAACCGATTCTGGAATCATCTCAGCCTTTCGTAACAGCACACCAATGATTCAGTATGGAAGAAAGTTTTGTTTGCGCTAGCTTGATGTTCTCTGCAATATAACGATGTTTCGTTGCACACAACCGTTGCATAATCGAACTGGCAGCATAGCAAAGGGCAGAGGTGGGAGAATGCGTTTGTACAGTAAATTATTTAGAGAGATGGCTGGCGGCCCCCGGATTTTGCAAAGGATGTCGGACAATCTGTTTAATATCTCCGAGAAGGCATGTTTGGAGTGGGAAACATCTGAAATATCTCTGATATGATACTTTCGCTTTAATTCTTTTTCACAACGATAAATAAATAGCGATTTTACAGGAATGTGACACCAGTCTGGCTTCCCCTCTGTGAAGTATAATTTGTGCTGCACCAGTACAAAACACAGCGAAGTATCGATGCAGCAGCGCCCAGTTTGAGGTGCTGTGAATTTATCAGGATCTGTTAAAACCGGATCAATAAAGACGAAAAGATAAAGTGTGCACTGACGTGAAAATTCGAGATCAATCAATCAATCAATCAATCAATCAATCAATCAATCAATCAATCAATCAATCAATCAATCAATCAATCAATCAATCAATCAATCAATCAATCAATCAATCAATCAATCAATCAACCAAACGTCTGAATAATGTGCCCAGGAAGAATAAATAGACGTTTGTATACGCGCGCGAAGGAACGAAAGCGTAAAAACGTATACACATACAATAAAACATGCACTGTCGTACATGCGTTTATCTCTAGCAGCATATTCGACCATAACCTGGCATATCTAGGAAATTCGGGAGAAAGACTGTTCAAACGATTTAGTATGCTCGGGTATAACGATGATGATGATGATGATGATTGCTATTGGTCTCCCCTTTGAAGCGGGGTGATGACATGTCATCTTACCAGAAAGGACTAATATAATCATGTTTTACACTCTTGGTTTAGTACTAGCGCTGCTTAGCGCAGGCACTAAAGCTTATTAGGCCCGTAATACTTTTTTCCCTGTTACAGGTGGTAACTGTCCTAGGCAATATTCCCCTCTCTGCTTTTCGTCCACCAGCATTCTAATCTTCTCTTCGTCCCCTCGACAGCCTCGAAGTTAACTTCCTCTGTGATACCCTTAAATCCTAGGGCTTCTGAAAGCCCAATATTCCCTTCATGTAGATTTGGATGGATACCCTCACATTCTAACAGTATGTGCCGCATAGTTTCTGTTTCTTTTCCGCAGACCACGCATACCCCATCATTTTGTGAATACTTCCCCACAAAACTCTTAGTTCGCAGTCAACCTGCTCTAGCCTCAAAAAGCAAAGCACTGCCCTGGGAATTATCGTAGAAATTTTCCTTTCTGATGTTCAATTTCTCAGCCCTGTGCATCTCTATCGACGTTTTACCCTCCATTTTTTCTCTCCATTTATTCGTTTCAATCTGCCTTGCTTCTTTTTTGGTTACCTTGGCTGTTTTGGATTCTCCACTGTTCTTTCCGTATTTCATCGTTAGCCTTCTAGTCTTTCTTAACCACTGCGTGTCCATGCTTTTCAAGTATAGGTACCTAAAGAGCAGCTGGGCCTCATCACCGCAGCCGGATGTTACTCCGCGTGGCGCAAGTAGTCTGTTACTGGGAATATTTTTAACATGGCACATGCCGTTTCCGTGATTTTTTGGACTTAATATTCTTATAAGTTACTGCATCGACGACAAACAAACTACATGAGAAAAGGCAGACGATATCACGCATTCATAGCAATCTCCTTTGAAAACGCGCGCGCCCGTTGACATCCGGGACCGTCGCTTAGTCGGAGTGATACCCTACATGAGGTATTGTCGTTCCTAACTTGTTCCCGAGTATAGGACTTAATTGCCCCTTGAAGGAGTACTGACACGAAATTTCGAAGGTCAGATAACTACGTAAAAAGCTTCCTTTGTAAATGGCGATACCTCCTCGGAAGTCTAAACCATAACCGTTCAGTAGAACATATTTTAAATCAATTTTAATCCTTGCGCACACGAGAAAGCTAATCCGCACCATCGAGCAAACTTATGTCGTTAACTGCCCTTCGACCCAAACGGCTCACGTCAGGCTCCCGTGACGTATCGAGGCGGCCGCGGGGCTGTTGGAGCGCTTTTCCGCCTTGTGCATTACGTCCCAGTTTTTGGGACTAACGTCACGTGTGGCTACGGCCGGTCGGGCCGTTCTGGCGCGCGCGTGCGTGCTCAGACTGGCATCGGCTGTGGTGCGACGAAAACAGTGACGTCAAGTTCGCCTTCCCGTCATGGCGGCTGTCTCGGGGTTCGCTTCACCGAAACCGAAACTGGCCCGAATAAACGGAGCTGGCAGTATTATTTATGCTGCCTTCGACAATCTAATGTGCCATTCTATGATTAGTGGGCTCGTAGTCACCTATAACCGCAAAAAACACACAAAAATTTCAAGTCAATACTTCTTTAAAATTGAGACCAATGCAGCGGTTGTGAGTATATTAGTTTACGCCAAGGCAGGAGAAGACGATAAGTGGGTAAAGCGGTTCTCCTACAAAAACGGCGGACGACTGTACCGCTGCCCTGATAAAAAAGGGTATTTACTTAATGTCAATCTGTTTTCGGCAATGTTGTAAGTTTCGGTTTTTCTTGCGATAACGGCGTTCCCTTTCGGTTTCACCTGATACGAACTTCCCTCACAATTTATGTGTATAGTTCTTTGGAGGCTAACTGAACAAATTATTTTCAATCTACGTTTACCCTAAAATAAATTACTCGCTGTTGTGCGGCCTTCATACAATCAGCGTGATTGTAAAGGCTACCTAGGTATTCTCATAACCTTATCTTGTAAAAGTCTAACTTACCAAGATAAGATCATTTGCGAGATGCGAAATGTATGAAAAAGTCAACGTTACTTTGAAACGAACCTTTCAAAGTCTAAGTCATTTTAGTACAGCAGGCGATTTTATTTGACACTAAATTAACCCCCCCGTAAATCAAAGGCTTTTGGACAGCAAAATGACTTAATTATAAGCGCACTTCGTTCAAAGCGGTCTCTCCATGCTCTGCATGCGGGGACCATAAACAATGTCGACAAGTACGATAATTTCAATAAACCAGTTTGGTTATAACAGTGCTTTACTTTGCGTTGTTTTTATTAGAGTTTGGTTATCCTTTGCGTGCAAAAAGGGGCACCAGTACCAGTATACCTAAAGAAGCGTGCGTTACCTGACAGGCGTATCGACCCGAGTACGATATAGGGAAGTCAGTTGTGTTCTTGTATAAAACAGGAATAACTTGCATCAAAGCAAATTTCGTGTTCCTTCTTCTCGTTTAGGAAACATTCAAGCAATCGGTTGCCAGTCTCTTGAGGCAGACAGTTTCGAGAAAACGTGCAGAAACAACCAAACAAACAAACAAAAAAACAAGATGACAATGCTACGGAGCGGTATGATTTCAAAGATATCATCGAAGCTATTTTGCCAGAAGAAATGCAAGTGCATGGGTGAGACGAAGATGAAGTACACGACGCCGAAGGACAAGCGCAAGACGCGCGAAAGAAAACAAGCCAGTGGAAAGAAAATCGTCAAGAAGGCTGAAAAAAAGAAAAGAAACGGAAACTGCGAGCCACGTAGAAGTACCAGAAGATAGCCCAGGAGAGTCGGGGAGAGGGCGGGCAACAATCGGCAGTGAAGTCATGAGGAGGAAGGCGTCCACTTTACCGAGCAATAGGAATTTTCGTACGGCGGCGAGAAACAATTACCTAACAAGACAGTGGTTGGTGCCTCATTTTTTGTGCTATTGTCAAGCACTCTACAGAAGTGTTGAATTGCGAAGAAAGTCTGAAGGACGTTTCCGTGGAAACATTTGGAGCCGTTATTGAGTTTCCACCGCGACAGGACGGTCCGTCAGCACAGGCAGTGAGGAACAATGCACTCGCCTGTCTCGAACGTGAGAGTCAAATAAGAGTAAAATTGGGGTGACTAAACCCCACCGGACGGAGTGCTGACACTTTTGGTGCACCGAAGGATGTCGACGAGAGTCACCTGTGGATTGCTGGCAAGGATACACGTGCCATTCTGTCTTCCTGTGGGGTTGTGAGTATTGTAAAAAAAAAAAAAAAGATTACCTGCGGGTTACACGTTAAAAGACAAGATACAAATGGCCACATATGAGGGAGGAGAACGGTTAAAAATAAACAAAAGGAGGACAGTGTGAGAGCAAGAAAATTGTGGAGGGGACTATGAAATAAAGAAGCCATGAACGATTGATGATTAAGGAGCGAAGGCGAAAAACGCAGGGAAAAAGGAGAATGTGGTGAAGAAACAAAAGTAAAACGAAGCATCAACCGAATTACGAGAGGGCCCGAACGTAAAGACAGAAACGAAATGAACCGACGGGAAAAGAAAAAGAAATAAACAAGCAAATAAAAGCAGGATGAACTAAACAAAGAAATAAGGAAAAAAAAGAGGAAGAAAGGAAAGGGGAGACAGAGTGAATGAAAGAGAGAAACGCGAAAACTCAGGGATAAGTTAGAAGCCGGACGGGGGAAAGAACCCGGGGAAGGCAGCAAATAATACGGAGTGTTTGTTGGCAAGTGCAATGTCAAGCTTTGTTTTGATCTTTCGCTCTGCCAGCAAACGCAAGAGCCTCGGCGTGAGCGCTCAAGGGGTTTTCCGGCGCGTGATCCCGCGCCTACGCCTTTGCCCAAATCAGAAGCGTCGGCGGGAATCGTAGCCCCTTTTCCTGCTTCTGTTACTGGACTTGTATAGTACACAATGCAAATGGGGAAAATGAGGCCCAACGTAGCGAAATTGTCCCGGACGGATTCTCGTGCTGACTCAAAGATCCCACGAAAATCCTTGAAGCCGTGGGCACTTTCATTGAATCCAACTTTTTCATCGAAATTGATGCCTTCCAGCGCTATCGTCGAAATTGTCGTCTGCCAGACAGAGATGGAAAGAAGCAGACGCACGCGCGTCTGCGGTTTGAGCTGCTTCGACAATCGTGGCCACACTTACGTATGTGTCTTTTCTTTAGATGTGCTCGTTTATTCGCGCGAACATACTCGTGTGGTATGATTCGCAGCCGATTTCGCAACACCGCACGCACACCGCAGTCGCTGGCTCTCAGAAAGTTGTTGAAATTGCTGCATATTTTTCCCCAGAAAACTTAGCCTGGAAAAAAAGGCGGAGAGCCGCGCTTTCGGAAAATTTACTTTTGAAAGCATGGGTTTCTCCCTGCGCTGAATTCAATTTCTTATTGCGCTGCTGAGCACGAGGTCGCGGGTTCGATTCCCGGCCGCTGCGGCCGCTTTTCTGATGGAGGCGAAAAGCAAAAACGCCCGTGTGCACGAGATTTCGGCGCACGATAAAGATCCCCAGGTGGTCAAAATTAATCCGGAGCCCTCCACTACGGCGCGCCTCGTCGCCTGCGTTGCGTCGGCACGTTAAACCCTACAATCAATCAATTCAATTCCTTACCTTAGCAAGTGGCATTCATTTTGAATACAAAGCAATACACTGCATATTGGCGAATATTACCCAGTAAAATCACTAGTGTTTGCTAAGTTAAAGGGTTTCTTCTTTCCAGTGGCAGAAAAAATATTGGCTTCGTTTGGCTTGAGGCTCAGGGATATGCAAACAAGTAGTCAGCCCATCCCTATAGCGCTTCCAAGCTGATAAAATCTGCTTTGATTCTTTGGTGGAAAAACGTACATAAGAAAGTTGTTCTCTAGAAGCAAGCGAGTGAATATCCACACCACCAAATCAAATCAAATCATCTTTATTTGAACATCAACAACTACAAGAGTTCTCGATGCGGGGGGCACAATCAAAAAGCCGTTGATCGGCTTGACTGGGAGAGTGTCCCGTATACATGAGAAAAAGTACGCAAACGCCTGAGTCACATAAATGCGTGAAAATTTCGCGCAACTATGCAAATTACACACAACTAAGTAAATTTCACACAACAGTTCAAATAAGCGTACTATTGTAGATACACAGAAGTACGCCGGCAAGTTCACTTTTAAATTATACAAAAAATAAGCAATTATACCATACAAGGGATTACTCCTTATCATCAACCTGCTCCCTGTCCCCCCTGGAGCCACCCGTATTAAAACACTGTGCCCATTGGTCCCAACTTGTAGTGCTGTTTCGCTTACACAGCACCGCATAAACACCTAACGAAAGAGGAGGAACGGCAGCTCCGTGCACTCCAAAGGAATACTTTCCCCCATCCCACTAAATGCCATATCTTGCACCCCACCGTATATTCCCCGCTATGCCGCTTCTGCGGAGCTCCCGGGACTCTCTTTCATATGGTAGGGGGCTGCGCGCACGCCCCACTACATTCGAGAAATTCCTCCATTCCTTCTCGCGAGCTTTGGGAGAGAGCTCTGACCAGCTCCGACCTCAATGACCAGCGCCTGCTGGTGTTGAGGGCTGTTGAGGCGGGGAAAGCTCAAGGGGTCTTGGACTGAGGACTCCTCCCCATTGCTTTTCGCAATAAACACGTTTACTCTCTCTCTCTGTGCCCATTGGTGGTCCTGTCTGGCTACTACAATTTGGCTTACTCCATTAAATGAGGCAATATGTCGAACCGTAAAATTTGCTCCAGAATTACTTCGAAATGCACTTGACTGCGGCGTTGCTTGTCTTCATACCTTTCCCTGCATCTGCATCCAGGCTTGCGATTGTCAGCATTTCATCTGCTTCCCGAGATTGTCCCCGACTGTGCGTATACATGGCAATCTTGTTTTCTGAATTACAAAAGTGACCGCCTTCGCCTCTGCCAACGCAAATAGGGTACCCACTACTCATAACGAGAAATCACAGCGAAACCACTAATTCTTTACGTCACCCTTTTATCACAGGCTGTGATGGGGCTTTCGTGGTTAGTTGTAAAGCTGAAACTTACTGGAGATACTCCTGTGAGGGCAGCCTTGACCTCAGATGAAAATATTGATTTATTTTCTTTGTGCGGCCCAGCACCACTCTGCCATTTCTTTTATATCCCGTATATTCCTTTATGTCAAACGCAGAGCATTCGTGACAATTTTAATATTAAAAAAATTAGCAGTTGGCTTAGCTCGGCTATGCCAGGATATACGTACGTGAGCTAAGGTTCAGCTGGTTATTCTTAGCTTTCCTGGTTGTCTAGGATTAGCTTGATTATCATGCTTACTGCTGCTTCAGTGACACAAACACGGTATACGCATTATGTGACACATGTATATTTATCAAGCGGCTCCGGCGCAGCGTCACCAATCGCCCCAGAGCTAAGCTCGTTCCACCGGCGCACGCAGGTGCTGCTGCGACGCACGAGCCATCGGTTCCCCGCTCGGCCACCCCTCGCATGATCATCAAGTGGACCGGGCCGCCACGTGCGGAACGGAGGTCGGCGAAGACGCTGGGCGCGTGGGGTGTGTGAGAGACGCCGGGCAGCGAGCAACGTTCTGTGCGCTGTGTGACGTCACTGCTTCTCGCGCATACGCAGCACGGCTCTCCAGGAGCCACGCGAAACTGCTTAACCTCGGCCAATGCAGCTCATGCTACAAAAACTAAACAATGAAATACAATAATTTTTGAAAGGCCGCAGCAGAGACACGAACAGCTGTCAGCAGCTCATAAAACAAGTAAACGTGAGACTGCTAAAAATTGTGAGGCACTGCCCGTTAAAAAGAATCTGGTGAACCAGACCGAGTCTGAAAAACCGGGCGAAGACGGCCGCCACGGCCACAGGTTCCGTGGACAAAGGATACCTGACACCTCGAATTGGCAAAGACATAACTCCAAGCTAGTCTTCTCAGCAAATAAATGTTTACTTCCTTTATTTCTACTGGATATATAGCTAAAAAAGCAAGAGTGGATTAAGATCACGTAATATGGAAAATAAATGTTATTATGTGTGTGTAGCCTAATAAATCATTCAAAAGATTATAGGTGTATTTCACAACTGCTCACCGTTCTTCTGGTCGTCAGCTAAACTGCCTTACATAACGACGCTGGAGGCGATCTCGTTGCATAAGCAACCATCGTAGTATACTCCCCTTGACGTTCTTGACAATCTCGCTGTCACCCGTTTTTATATTTTAATCCCTAAGGGCAGGGACATACCATTTAAAAGGCCCTTGGCGAGCTCTCCAGTAAAGCCAGTCAGAGTCTAGAAATCGTAAACCAAGAAAGCGCATTGATCCTGACAACAAGCTTGTTGTAAATGTCGTCTCTTCTTGTTCCCACGTTAGTTAAGTTGCTTCGCACGCCCCGCAAAAAGATCAGCTATAGCTCAGTTGCTTCTACTATTTAGTATTAAGGAGATCGCTAATTAAAAGGTCGCTGCAAACGGAGACAGTCAAATGAAAAAAAAAAAAAACCCAAGAAAGATGCGTGACATTTTAATAGTTAACGATTTAGAAGGACGTTGCTTTTTTCAGTCAGTCATTTATATACCTCCGTAAAATTGCTCTTGGGCCACCCACCCGTCTCAGAAGCTAACGCATCAAGCTACTGGGAACTAGGTCATTGGTTATATTCCAAACGCCAGCGCAATCTGAAGTAGCAAGCCCCGCCGTTTGTGGGGCTAACCTCTTCAGTATTCATTAAGGTCTCTCTCTCTCTCTCTCTCTCTCTCTCTCTCTCTCTCTCTCTCTCTCTCTCTCTCTCTCTCTCTCTCTCTCTCTCTCTCTCTCTCTCTCTCTCTCCATGGGTTTTTTTAAGTCGGGGAGTGAACTCGGCCCGAGTGCAACAAATCTTGCACAAGGTTACAGATCATCCGGTGCACTATAGTTTAGATGAGTAAAACGGGAATCTTAGGACTTGTCATAAGTTCGATTACGAGCAGTGCCTTCCATAACTTTCGTTCAATATAAACACTAAATATTTGGTTGGTAAAAACTTTACTGTGTAAAAACTTCATTGCACTAAACATAAATCAAGGCTTTCAGAGAGTTTTCTGCTCTCAGTTCCTCTTCGTTAAACGAAGCGGTTTCTCGAAAACCAGCCTGGCTTATTCACTCGCTCTAATTTTTTGGATGCGCTCCGAGGGTGCCGTATCGGCGATGTGACTTCTTGAGCACGAACGCATGGTTGGAGGCCGAAGGACACCTTACAAAAAATATCGTGCCCTCTTTATTTCCTCACCATTCTTCTTCGGCTCGTGCTCTCCTGTACACTCCAGTGACGCCACCCACCTTGGTTGCTCCCATTCCAGACGGAGCTTAGTGAGCCGCAGCTTCTGTCTTCTGGTGCCCTTCGTCTCGCCACAGCCATTTCCTTTCAGTCGTTCATTGCGCCGAGAATGAGGTTGAAGGGAAATGCCAGAGGCAGAGACGTCCGACGATGCTCTGGCGCGTTCATATCTCGCTTCAGCCATGCAAGTAATTCCGAATCCCTGCTGCCAGGTTATTCTCCTCTTCGATTCGCCCCGCTACTACGCTTTTTTTCCAGTTTTAAGCTGCTTCAGGCTTCTTGGGATGCCCAATGGTTGCTCGGGCGTGTCAATTGGCCCGTCCCGAGATGCCGCAGGCGCAACGGCATTTCGTCAGTGCCTCGTCTGGAGAACGTCCGAGGGGGCCTACCCTTGTTACCGAGCGCCTTTCTTTTTACTTTGTCTGTTTCATGAGCTTGTGAGCTCTACGAGATTGCGACATGATCGATGTCACTGAGGAGACAAAAATGAGAAAAAACTACGCGCATTCCGTAAAAGAAAATAAAAACCGAATACAGGCGGTTGATGCCCTCCGGGGCTCCCTATAAATAAATAAATCTCTAGACCAGGCGGAATGCCGCGTAGCGTGTATATGGACGCATCGAGGAATGTTTTCGCGATATCGACCAGGGTGCTACAAAGTCCAAAGACTTGTACAAGAAAAATAGTTCACAACACGTTGCTTAAGAAAAAAAAAACCTTCATTTTCGCAGTAATATTTCTTACTCTCTGCCAAGCTGTATTATATATGGTATATATATATGTGGTATATATATATCTAACTGTTGCTTTCTTGTCTGGGCTGTTGTTCACGCTCATCCTTCCACTATTTTATTTGGGTTTCGGGCGCCTATTAATCAAAAACTGCAATCTTGGTAGCACTCTCCCTCTCTCACACTCTCCCCCTTTCTCTATCTTCCCCTCTCTGTCTCATTCACTCATTCACCCACTTACTCGCAATGCTCTTGTAAGGCTGCTGGCCCCTTTTTGCACCGGCATAAACACTGTCCCCGTTTCTTTTTTCACCGTAACCACGGATGGGCATACGGCTTGGGCAGCCTCAATGGCCAAGCATTTGCGTTCCCTAAGCCACGCGCACATGGGTCGCGCGTACGTGGTCAACCCCTTTAAGGCCCCAGCGTCTGAATGGCGCTTTGGGGAAAGGGGTCCCTGCCGCACAACGATACGAGAAAGCGCACCGTCAGGGCATCGTCAGGAGAGAAAACGTCTTTTCCATCCACGAGGCTATGCCCGGCAGCGAAGTTAATTCTCTTGACGTGTTTGGCCTTTGCCTTTGGCAGAGGGGATAATGTTACTCGAGGAGTCGGCAGCATTCGACCCCATGATTGGTTTATTCCCCAGGCCGCATCCGACCGATCCCGTCCGCGGCTGTGCACGCACTGGGCGTTAAGTTGATAAATTCGCACGAAACGAGTTCAGCGAGAGACTGGGCTGTAGTTTTTCAAAGCGATCAGCGAGCCTCCGTGCAATGCACGTACAACATTGTACATCTAGGGCGCGACTGCGTGACACCCGATCGCCAAGACAGCAACGTTCTGTCGCGTAAGTTGTCAATAACGTTTTTGTGAATTCATCGTGAAAAGTTTTGTTTTTGCCATCTCAGCCGCGCTGCCGTCGACTTTTGGTCTCCTGCATCGCATTCACCACTGCCGAGTACTGAAGACAGAAGAGTTTATTTCCCAACAAACGAACCGCAAACAATCCCGCAGGTTTTACTGCTCTCCTCTAGCCTCAATGTCTAATTAGATAGCGCTTGTCTTGTACACTTCGTCTCGTGTTTTTGTTTGTCCCGGTATTGAAACTATTCGTCACTACGGCCCCGCACTGGACGTAGAAGGAAAATTGAGTTGGGGCCCAAATATTGTGCGGCGTATCTATCAGATTTTCTGAAACGCCGGGCACACAACTCAATGTGAAAAAGAAGAAAAAAAGGTGCGGTGAGAAGAAAATGACGCCAAGTACGCTGTGCGCGGCAATAACAAAATACATAAATGCGTGAAAGAAAAACGGGAAAATTTTCACAGCGCAGGCCGCGGGTCTCAGCGATCCGCTCACGAATACTGAAGAATCCATTTCAAACCGGAGAGGCAACGGAAAAGCGCCGTCATTCGTGCAAAGCGCTATACGACGCTGCGTATACACATAAGCGCGAGCTGATCTTTTCTATTCCGTTCGTGGGGCCTCACAAACGCCTTTCGCAGTGGACAGAAAACGAAAAGCCGCTTTCTGTTGGTGATAGCCAGGCCTGCAAGCCGGCCGTACAGTCGCCTAACTCATACAAAACCAGCGGGCTGTTTTCAGACACCCTTCCTACTAAAGCTGACGTTACGTTTTCTTTCTTCCTGAGATGATGTTAGCCTGTTGGTGCTATGGAAACTAGAGCGATAACCGATTGGACGAAACAATATTTACAGCCCTCACGGGCATCATCGTCCTACAAGTATATGAACTAGTTGTATAAAATAACGTTCGTCGGCGCTTCAGGCTTCGAAAGTTTACTTGAAAAAAGCGATATTCCCTTGTTTCCCTGCGCTCAAACGCGAGTTGTACGATCTCTGCCGGGCGCAGGCGGTAAACATTTGTTTTGACAGCCTTAGGTGGCTTGATGGTATTATGAGCGTTGTTTATACAGCTATAGATATTGAATGCGAACATCTACGGCAGAACTCTGTCCGGTTTGGTGAGAACTTGCATAAAAAAATAAAATAATATACTCCAACCAAAGGCTTTGGTAAAAGCGTTCCCAACGTTTCGAAGCCTGCTCGGCTCCTTCAGCAGGGTTGACTAGTTTGGCTATGAACAGCAGTCATACATGGACGGAAATTTCGTTTCTTCTTTTTTGTTCCTTTTACTCGCTTCTTGCTGTGACCCGCCGGAGTTCGGGGGAGTAAAAGCGGGAAAGGCACCCTCGCGCTGTCGCCAGGGGCCCTTTGTCGCTAGGCGCCGTCGCTAGGCGTCGCTGAATAAACTTAAAAGAGAAAGTCAGCAATCTAAATAGAGACAAAGGATGGCAAAGCAGATATAGTCAGTTGTTTTCCCCATGAACACAGGAATTACAGAATGACGGTAAATAAAGAAAATCAAGAACACGTACCCCAAGGGGTAACAGAACCCACAACCTTCGTACCATTCTCATGCTTTACCGATTAAGCTGCCGGGGTGGGATGTTTTGCAAATGTATCCTGCGCCTAATGGTGGCGGCAGGCTCCTCTAGGTGAATCGGTAGGGCATCACGGGTCATAGGAGGTTGCGGGTTCGGATGCCAGCCGAGATGCATTTTTTTTCTCCGTTTTCTCTGCCAAGATTTCGAAATTCACATTTTCAAACAAACAAACAAACAAAAAAAAACAGACCGACTACTCTCGCTATGCAGTCCTTGTTCCTTGCGAGGCTAATTTTTTTTTTCGAAAATCAAAAACAGTTGTCTTGCCTTCATGGCCCCTTTAAATGGCCTCGTGGAGTTAACACGCTGACAACACCATTTTTAGCACTACCCCTATTAACTCACTCCTGACGTCTGTAGCGGGAAATTTGAAAGTATCTCTTTTTTTTTTTTTTGTTAAATAAAACATATTTCAAGGCTGGAATTGAGTTCAGTAAGTTAACCCAGAGTAGATTTTTTTTTTTCAAAGTAAAAAAAAATGTTTTTTCTTGATGGCCTCTTTAATGGCTTTCGCGCTGCCGTTGGAGATAAACGAAACTGCACAGAGACCGGGAAATGTAAACGAGCTCGTCCGCGAGCTCGCCGTGTCGTTATGTGCCCCGATGGCACTGGGTTTCTTCCTGGTCGTGAACGTGCAGCATCAACACGAGTGGAAAAAGAAAGAAAGCGATAACGGGGAGCAAAGTATAAAGGCAAAAGCACGTCCTCAACAGGGAGCAGCCGAGCAGTAGAAAGGAGCTCAGCGTTCTGTCTGCGAAGCAAAAACCGTGGCGAATGCAAATGAACTCGGAGTAGGCGACCCGCCCGCACAGTCTCCATAATCACAGAAACGGACAGGGGCGAAAGGTGTCACGAGAAATACAGTTTAATATCACGGTTGAAATGCGGCTCACATTTGTTTTTTAAGCCTTTTATGCTTCATATTCTTCAACTTGGCACGGGGAGGACTTTTTGTATGCGCACGTGTGCTCTCATAATACCAGAAAATGTATTTCTTGGTCTCCCTGGATAACCGAACAATAGCTGCGACTTTTTTTGTAGTTATACATTTGAAGGACAGGAGCCCCCAAACCGTGAACATAAAAGCAGCGCCCATTCCACTTATTTGTCCTTCAAGCTTCCGGCTGCCAATTACACAGACAAAAAAAAAATCAGTTGAAGATAAAACGGGTTAGTCAGGCTCTTCCAAAGAATAAAAGCTTCATGATGACTGCCACCACCAGTAAGCCTTTTATTCAACAAGATTTCTTTCTCGTCCTTTTTGCGATGAAAAGAATAGCTATTCCATTACTCTGCCCCAAG
This sequence comes from Haemaphysalis longicornis, assembly GCA_013339765.2. NCBI lineage: Eukaryota > Metazoa > Arthropoda > Arachnida > Ixodida > Ixodidae > Haemaphysalis > Haemaphysalis longicornis. The sequence continues at coordinate 26,331,811 of CM023453.1, read as the reverse complement.
CTCCAATATTCACAGAATAATGCGGTTCGGGATAAGCTCTAAGGTTCTTTTGTGCCGTAAGCCGAAGCCGTTGTCAGCGAGTTAATACCACGCCAATAAAAAGAGAATGAGTTAAATTTGTAAAGTCCAAGAACTCGATCACTGTCAGCTACGGCTTCTCAACACGCTACGGTTTGCTAATTAAGCAGGTTTGACAAAGCCCTTTTGGCGGACCTTGTTGCGCATGTTTAGTTGTCATTTTCTGAAAACCAAGAATGTGGCGGAACTATATTATCTCCGTAAAACCCATGGTTTGACCAAGAAGCCAAGGAATAAAAAGGGCCTAAATTGTTTTTAGCCGCTTTTTTTGCGGCCCGTTTCTGGAATTAGTGGGTTTTATGCAGTTATGTGAGAACATAGACCTATATTCCAGAGTATAATTTCGAATGGAAACATCATTATATCATCGGGGATGAATGCAAAGAAATGTGCAACGTACAGAAGTTAAAAAGTAACTAAAGCTGGATGAATAAAGTGTCACTTACAGACTTTGCAGGGCTACTAATATGTAAAAACACGCTGACTGGTGCCGGTGAAACGCCGGTAAACTCTAGCACTATGAAGACCAGAGTCACCTTTTTACATTTTTTGCCCTATGGAGTGGGTAAAATAACGGGATTGGCGAAGTTTGTTTCGGTGTTTTTAAAGAAGGAACATAAGGGTAAGGAGAGATAAATGTAAAATAAACGCGCCTGCAGACACTTGTTGGCATGTAAATATTTCAAAAGGACTTATATTATTCCCTTAAGCACTACAAAAGATGCTGATTCACTTCCATGGCCGGCAAGCTTTGTTCCATTTCCCATTCCACTGGAAAGGTTTACCTTGGTGCACTTGAGCAGGTAAAAAGATTTATGTTGGTGAACGTGGAAACTCACGTCCTTTTTAATGCCAGCATACATAAGTGAAACAGCTAGCGGCAAAATTACCGTAATTACCCGATTCTAACGCGCACCCGATTTTCCAGGCAAAAAACCGAAAAAACTTGCACCTCCGTTTGTAACGCGCAATGAACTTTGTCAGCAAGAAAAATGAATGCGAGAGAAATGGGCGATTTATTTCCCGAAGTAATCTCACTCATCTCACTCCTCGTCGCTCTCCGAGAGCTCCTTGTCGCCTTCCGCTGAACGCAACATCTCGTCCTCGGTGCCGTCAAGCGCGTTCGCGATGCCACAACTTCTGAAAGAACGTTCAACATGTTCGATGGGATCGTGGCCCACGCCTCGCATGCCCATCCCGCGAGCTGCTCCCAGAGGGCATACGCTCCAGCCAACCGCTCATTGTGATGCGTGGGAGCCCGCTCGTAAGCCGCGGAAGCGGCGCACCCTTCGTTGCCGCTGCTGCCATTGCTGTTATCAAGCACGCAACGTGGAATAATTTGACTATTTGTGTGAACGCCGAAAGAAAGCCTAGGCGCCTAGATGTTGAAATAGATTGGTTGCTAAAGAGCCTTTGGCGGCCGTCTTGAGATGGCGGTGGCGATGGGTGGAACGAATATTTCAGCTGTTTCGGCGCAGTAATCGGTTTTCGTATCCGATTCTAACGCGCATGCGATTTTTCGGCCTATTTTTGCGGAAAAAAGGTGCGCGTTAGAATCGGGTAAGTACGGTAATAAGATTATTCATGCAATCGAAGCTGACCTTGAAGTCGGCTATAAGCACTAGTGAAGACTCCAACTTCCCCTTCTTCCTTTCCCCTAGTTTTGAACAAAATTAAGATATCATCATCATCATCATCGCCATGATAATCAGTTGATCAACAGCTCACATGTTTTGGAAGCACTCGCCTGTGAGCAGCAGCAGATGCTGTTGTCTAGCGGTCACCTGGAGAAACAAGCACTCCTTGTAACCCGGGCGTACGACGGCGCGGTCAACACATAGATTCCTGAAATGAGGATCCACTCCTATCTTTGCAGCGCAATAAATATTTAATCTCTCTCTATCGCAAGGCCTGATTGGGTCGGTTGGTTAATCACGCTTGCTCGACATTTGTTCGACGGTAGTGGATGCGTTTTGTAACAAGCTCACTCACTTGCGGGAAAGTTCGCAGCTAATTCTAAACAGACAAAAAATGGTTTGTCATCGAGGAATGGAGGCAAGAGCTACGAAGTATGTGATCTTGCAGCTAAAATAAAATTTGTGCAGTCTTTTGTGTCTTTTTAAGGCCCAAGCTGAAACTTCGTAATTTGACGTCATTGATTGTTTAGTGGAGCCAATCTTTTGTGAACTTCTCAAGTCCGGACGGGGTTCGAGGTATCTCTTGAACATTGACATCAGCGTACTAATGTTTCTTTACGAACCCCAGCCAGTCGTTACACTAGTGGGACAAATGGTGTAACACCAGTGTGTCTGAGGAGAATTTTAGAATGTGGATGCACCTTATCATACACTTCTTTAAGTTCTTTCACATCGTTCTAAAACTGGCCGCTCAATAGCAGTGGGTTCGCAAAGCGTGGGCCCGCGGGGCTGCATGCGGCCCGCGAGGCAGTATTACTATGGCCCCAGCACGACGTAAAGGCCCCTCTCCCTTCTTGTCACTTCATATCTGGAGGCCGACATGGCAGTAACTTTTGACGTCAAATGGGATTAGAAAGGGGTTAGGCCCCAGTTAAAGGTTGGAAAATAAACACTATTCTAGTTTAGAACATTATCCTCCATCAACTTCCCGAATTCTTTGTTTTTAAAACAAAGAATTCGGGAAGTTCCCCCTACTCCCCACTATTTTTTCCGTCCGGCCCCGTCATGCTGGCTTCATGCAACTCCTCCCTCTGCATTAAAAGATTGCCGACCCCTGCCCTAAAGCAATGACGGCGTTCAAACACTTCTTTTAGAGTTCTAAGAAAAACGTGCGGTTAAAACAATGCTCGTTTCTTTTCACAAGATTACTTTGGTAGCTACTATACTGAATTTATCTCTGGACGCTCTCATTAATTTTGAAGAAAACCATTACCTAAACTTCGGTTTACTGTATGCTCTTAAAAGTTTTAGACAATCTCCGCTCCCCCCAATGCGGCAAGGCTATAAAAGCGGCACGTGGGGGAAAAAATTACCGTTCCATATTTAACATGCATGACCCTATTACCATCACAGAAAAATTCTAAATTGGGGGTTCCCGCTCGAATAAGGTAATGAGGCGCGTCGTACAGGAGGGATGCGGATTAATTACTTGGGTTCATCGATAAGGGCTCAAACCCTGTACAGCGGACGTTTTCTTGTCTTGACTCTATACAAGCTATACCGCCTATGTGTCCAAGGATCGAATCAGCGATGTTCTTGATATTTTCAGTGCAAAAATTTTAACTTGGGGGCGCCTTGCACGAGAAAACAATGAGGGCATCATGCATAAAATTATTGAAAGTACCGTTACTAAGCAGCTTAAGGTCTGTCGAGTGTGCCTTCACGTCGAGATGATAAAGACAGGGGTACGCATTGGAGCTTGTCATTCTAGGAGGTTGCGAATTTCCGAGCGTGCTGCCCTAACTTTCTTAAATGAAAGGTCTATCACTCCTGGAATCTAAAGAAAGGAATACTTTACTTCCGGAACTCGGGGTGGTTTCCTGAACTACAAAAAAAGAAACCGTAGCAAGCACACAGACAGGCGACAAACTAGCATGACCGGAAGCTGGTCTTTGGTAATGTTTAATAGGATGAAGTTTGCCTTTGTAACAGTGAGGGCGCAAGCAAACCTTCCGGATATATTTTAGACATACATGGTCCTAGTTTACGGTTCTTTTCCGAAAATTGCCTAAACAGGCTTCGCAAATTTTATCTCTACCTTCCCACTTTATGAAGTCCCAAATCGTTGCGCAGCAAAAATGCATGCGGTGACGTTACCGTTTTCATGTTTTCGGCATCTTCTGCCTTATCAAACCACTGCTGTTCGCCGAGTTGTGCAACTTTATTGTAGGCGCTGCACTAAACCGACATATTCGATCCTGCAGCCCCACTTACGTGATGCTTCAAAAGGATGGAATCTATATGAATAAATAAACAATCTGGGTAAAGTAGCCTAAGTAAAAGCGCGATTTGATTGCAAATCCCAAGCCAACTTCTTAAAAAAACGGACACATTTCCTGCATCGACCAAAAGCGTTCAATAAGTCAGCCTTGTCTTTTTAGTGGAAGGTCCTAGTGCCTGGGAATGTAAAAGGACTGTTCGATTCCTGTGTCATAGGAATCTAGGGGTATAGCGGCATAAAACACTTTCGTGTTTATTATAATAAACCAGAAAACGAAAACCTTAGGTATAATGTACTCTTTAGTACTAAAGAAGGGTTTCCTGAAGGGCCAGTTGGTACATTCTACTAGGAAGACAGAACGAAGACAGGACGAAGACGACGAAGACAGGACGAAGACAGAACCACGGGCGCTTCGACAGCGCCCGTGGTTTGTTGTCTTTACTTCGTCCTCTCTTTAGCGGTGTTTTTTCTTCGTAGTACTAAAGGTTGCTTTCCCGCAAGAAGAGCCTGTGTGCAGGGGTGTACCCTTTACAGGATGCTTGCTTCGTTGTACAGGCGTCACTTCCGTGACGGATATGACGTCGGCAAAATCTTTGTGTATCCGGGAATAAAACACTTTCTAATTAAAAACCATGCATGTATGGCAATGCTTCCCAGAGACTGAGCACTTTATATCGGTGCAGCAAAGCATTGCAACAAAAGAAGCACTATCATTTGATATAGGGATGAAGGGCGCGCTTCCTACCAGCATCCATAATAAATCAACTGAAGAACAAAGCGGAAAGAGTGCGGCGGAGAGTAGAGTCCACCTAACTGAACGTCAACATCGGGTTCGCCGAAGAAGCGTACGGCCGTGAGGAAAAACGCCGGAGGCGGGGAAAAATGATTGTTATTTTTCCGTTGGGACAACGGTTTGCGTGTCACTGCCTTCGCTCTCCCCTTCCGTGGTATCTAATTTGCGAGCTCTGCTCCTTCAGGTAAGCAATTACTTTCCGAGCTAACGGACGCCCTTCCTCCCCTTCCCCCCTGCCTTGGAACTGCTCTGTATCGACAAGTTTACGGTCCCCCCCCCGCTCACTTTTGCTTCATATTCTGTTCTTACGTGAAGAACGTCTTCCTCTCTCTCTCGCTCTCTTGCTCCCTCTCTCACATCCTTCCCGCCTTGGGGATATCTCGCTCTTGGCCCTGGGATTAATGAAGTTGTTCGTCACGCCTCTCCCAGATTAAGCCGGGCGCATTTCCACCGAACGTCGGGAATTCCCGTATTAATTGTGTAAAAATGTATAGCTGCAAAAGGAGCATGGAGATACATTTATTTAGGGGGCTGACCAATTGCGATGCACAGGCGGCAAGAATGTGCGTTCTGGGAGAGTGACCGCCTTAAACTTGGGATTAAGAGGGTCAAGTTTAGCCCCGAGTAAAAAGCATTTCTCGGCCTTTTTGTGCGACTACGGCAGCAGGGTACTGTTTAAGATTGCACTCGTTAAATACGACGCACTGAGTTTCCGTTTTTCTGGCTGTTATTTTGGGTGCCTTTCCTCTATCCTGAATATTGCATTACGTGATTTTTTACTAAATATTTAAACTGTAGGACTATTTGATTTGCTTCTTATTTATTACGTCTTATTTTCTGCGATTCAACATTTTTTTTTGAAGTCTTTATTCTAACTATTGCTGTCCTCGTGCAAGACCATAGCAGGTGGGCTCTCGCACATACAGAACGCCGAAAAGTTTGCAGCTATACACAAAGAACGAGCAGCGACCACATGTTAAAACTGCAAGGCGCTCACTCTCAGCGCATGTTGGTAAATACGAGTGAAGCAAAGAGTAAAATAAAAAAAAACTCAATAAAATAAAGAACAAAGCGACAGAAACATACGAGCAAACGGTGAACCTTAAGTGGCGCATTTTCTCTATGGCGCATTTGCTCTAGACCGCTTAGGAACAATCGATTTGATTGATTGTAGGGTTTAACGCGCCGACGCAGCGCAGGCGATGAGGCGCGCCGTAGTGGACGGCTCCGGATTAATTTTGACCACCTGGGGATCTTTAACGTGCGCCGAAATCTCGTACACACGGGCCGTTTTTGCTTTTCGCCTCCATCAGAAAAGCGGCCGCCGCGGCCGGGAATCGAACCCGCGACCTCGTGCTCAGCAGCGCAACGCCTTAGCCACTGAGCCACCGCGGCGGGTCGCTTAGGAACAATCATTGCGAATAGCTACATTACGCAATAAGCACATTATTTTAGTAGAAGCAGATAGTTGTAGGACTAGCATTGATGATTTTGCTCGTGCCTGTCAAGATCATTTTCCGCAGCACTGTCCAAAATTTGCAAAACGTGAATTATCACTCAGTGCTATTGGTTGCTGAATCGAGACTGCACTTACGGCCCCTCCACCCGCCTCTTTCTAGTTATCACCTTTTTTTTTTGCCAGGATATAAGAACCTACGCTGATCAAAAGCGTGATCTAGCATACTTAGCTTGTTTTTTTTTTCGAAATGTCTCTCACGTTTTCTTCTGGGTGACTCTAAACTCCCACGCACACTAAAAAAAAAAGAGAGAATATCGATTCGTGGGATGCTCAAGAGACGCAAGCCTTGTATAAGCTGAATTGCGTAAACTGCAGACGCCTTAAGGGATCCACTCCTTCACTGGCTTCGAATAAAACGTATGGAACGATGAGCGGTGCTGTATGGTGCGTTCAGGAGAAAAGCGACAAGCACTACGCTACGAGCTGCACTCCATCGGCGCGGCGCGACATTCAAAGCGCTCGCTCTCATGCATTTGCCGAACGCGAAAGGACAGGTGCGTGTCTAAAATATGTCATTTCATATTTAACGTACTCAAGCTTATGGGGTTTCGCGTGCATGTAGATTTTTTTTTTTTTTTTGCAAACGTGGTGCTTGATTCTAAAGCAGTTGCATTAAAAGGAAAGCTTTCTCCGCTAAGATACGACGATGCGCCCCTTGAAGCGGCGTGAACGGCAGAAACGTGAATTAAAGATTAAAATAGCAGTTGATGTGTTCTCGATGTAAGCTAGCTTATATCGTAATTGTGCTTTTAATTAATGTTAGCTCGCTCAATTGAACTGTTCATCACTTTTGATTTGCCATAGACACCAGATGTGATGCTATTTGTTTTCGCGTGTCTGCATTAGGATACGAGTTATATTTTTCACAGTGGCGTTCCCCTCATGAGACCCTTAACCGAGATTTAACCAAGATTTGGTATAACAAATTATTCCAGACATTAAAGCTTCAATGAGGCACTTGTAGGTACTCCTGAGAGGCATCCGATTGCGATATTTCGAACGGCGAACTCACTGCGTACTGATTTATTCTGACTGATAAAGAAACCGCGCGAAATACAGAATATGCCACATGACGCCGCTCCCGCCCGCATCATAATGCAGTGTCCTGGAACAGGCTGGCCTCTGAGATAGCCAGA